>JAMWET010000848.1:735000-848343 GCA_024036415.1 Prochilodus magdalenae
AAAGACTAGTGCTTGGTTATTTTTGCAGCATACTGTAAATTCTTTATTTAGATCCATAGTTTAAATATATATATTAATATATTAATATTAATATTAATATATCTGTGTATGTGCTTGTCATGGTACTGGAAGCCTGACTGCTGGTGATGCCAAAGCCATCTATGCCATCTAAGCCATTTAAGAGAATCTATTTCACCTTGTTCTCTCTGGGTTGGGAGGATCATCCTCCCTGTCTACATCATTTAGCATGATGCTTGCCAAAGCAGCCATCTGTTAGTCACAACAGAAGTCCAATTAGTGTTCACCAAGTCAGTCCAGGGAATGGCACGGTGATAGACACCATATGTAAAGATGCAAATAATGAGATCCCGCTTCACTCAGAAGAACCTTGTGCTAGCCTTCGCCCTTGGCATGGTTAGCATCATGCGACTAGAAGAAATGTGCTTAACTCTAAACTTTGAATCAACTCTGTAGAACCATCATTCATCTCTTGGAGACGTAATCAAAACTTAACCGACAATACTATTAGCCTAACCCTAGCCATAGCCCTAACCTTAACCTAACCTGAGCCGTACCCCAACATTTACTCATCTTGAGGACCAACTTGAGCACCACCACACTGAGCACTAGGGCCCCCCAGGGCTGTGTGCTCAGTCCTATGTTTTTCACCCTGCTGACTCACGACTGTGCAGCAATGCACAGCTCGAACCACATCATCAAGTTTGCAGATGATACGACTGTGGTGGGTCTCATCAGCAAGAATGACGAGTCAGCATACAGAGAGGAAGTGCAACGGTTAACAGACTGGTGTAGAACCAACAACCTGTCTCTGAACGTAGACAAGACCAAAGAGATGGTTGTTGACTTCAGAAGGACAAGGCATGACCACTCTCCACAACACATCGACGGCTCCACTGTGGAGATCGTCAAGAGCACCAAGTTCTTTGGAGTTCACCTGGCAGAGGACCTCACCTGGCCCCTGAACACCAGCACCATAACCAAGAAAGCCCAGCAGCATCTCTACTTCCTGCGAAGGCTGAGGAAGGCACATCTCCCACTTCCCATCCTCACCACCTTCTACAGAGGAACCATCGAGAGCATCCTGAGCAGCTGCATCACTGCCTGGTTTGGGAACTGCACCGCATCGGATTGCAAGTCCCTGCATCGGGTAGTGAGGACGGCTGAGAAGATCATTGGTGTCTCTCTTCCCACCATTTACACTACACACTGCATCCGCAAAGCAACCAGCATCGTGGATGACCACACACACCCCTCACACACACTCTTCACCCTCCTACCGTCTGGAAAAAGGTACAGGAGCATCCAGGCCCTCACATCCAGACTGTGCAACAGCTTCTTTCCCCAAGCCATCAGACTCCTTAACACCCAGAGTCTGGTCTGAATAACTGCACACATTTAGTGACTGGTCTGAACACACACTCTCTCTCACACACACACACACAACCTCATCTTTTAAATCTGTCTACACATAAACTTAAGGAGTACAATGTTACATTTATACCAAATATGGACATAACTGCTGATAAAACAATGTTCGTCTTTAAAAAATGGACATAACCACACTTTACTGCTCCCACTACCAGTGGGCTATCTGCACTGTCCTCTCCCTGTATTTATTGTTTGCTGTCTGTACATTGTAAATTGTCTTGTGTATTATTGTATTTATTGTTCTGTGTAGCTCCTTGGTCCTGGAGGAACGTTGTTTCGTTTCACTGTGTACTGTACACCACTGTATATGGTTGAAATGACAATAAAAACTACTTGACTTGACTTGACTTGTGGTCCCCACAAGGACGAAATAACATGAGCTCATGACAAGGCTTTGGTTCCCCCAATGTGGCATAAACCTGGTACACAACACACACACATGTAAAACAAGAGGTATGACACAGGAGAGCCAAATCCTTCAGCTGCCCCAAAACAAATGTGCATATGTCAATATTCTGCTCCTAAACTGCTATACAAGGCACAAGGCACAGCGTTAGTGCCAATTATCCTCAGTAAATCTCAGGTGTGAATCCAACCATACAGAAAACATTCTCAATCCCTCTCTTTGTCCTCTCACTGCTGTACTCTCCGCCTCTCTGTTCACCTGAAGAGCCTTACCGCTGAGACCAACACAGCAATTACTCTGAAACAAATCAATAAAGCCAAACCAGCAGGACCATCCAAAGTGGACATTCCCTGCAGTGTATTCAGGGATTGTTCATAAATTCCTGGAGCCAAGGTACAGCATTCAGATCAGGGTTATGAATCATTCCGTAGCGTTCTGAGACCCTTATCGGGAAGCTCGACCTCCAGAGCGGCTCATTGATATTCACCTAGAGGGACTTGCGCTCCTACAGAGAAAGCCTGCACAAATGCACATAAAGCTAGTGGTGCAGTAAGTCATGAGGGACATGCTGGTGAAAAACAGGGGGAGGTACAAAGGAGAAGAATGAAAATGGAGAAGAAGAATGAGATGTTGGAAACAACAGGGGGGATGAGATGATGCAGAAATAAAAGAAGTGAAACTGAAGACTATATCCAAACGTCACTGATATTCAGTAGCCGGATATCAGACATTGACAGTTTGGTTCAATAATTATTCAGAGTGTTTGTAGCTACATTTAACATACAGGGGTTGGACGATGAAACTGAAACACCTGTCATTTTAGTGTGGGAGGTCTCATGGCTAAATTGGACCAGCCTGGTGGCCAATCTTCATTAACTGCACATTGCACCAGTAAGAGCAGAGTGTGAAGGTTCAGTTAGCAGGTAAGAGCACAGTTCTGCTCAAAATACTGCAATGCACACAACATTATGGGTGACATACCAGAGTTCAAAGGAGGACAAATTGTTGGTGCACGTCTTGCTGGCGCATCTGTGACCAAGACAGCAAGTCTTTGTGATGTATCAAGAGCCACGGTATCCAGGGTAATGTCAGCATACCACCAAGAAGGACGAACCACATCCAACAGGATTAACTGTGGACGCAAGAGGAAGCTGTCTGAAAGGGATGTTCGGGTGCTAACCCGGATTGTATTTTTAAAAAACATAAAACCAAATGAAGCTGTATTGGCCACAAAATTGGCCTTACTAATAAATGATTGTGGTCTAAAACCAGGTGTTTCATTGTCCAATCCCTGTACGGTTCTTACAGATTTCATCATAACTCAGTTGTCGACAAATCAAGTTATTCAGAGTAGTTTGATGTGAAATTGTAGAGAAGCTCACAGAATCTGATGTCATCACAGGTGGTGAAGGGAACCGGAGGCCAAAATGTGTACATCATAAATATTAGCATTTTGTTTAGTATCCACAACCATCATTGAACCAACATGTGAGTTTTTACATCCTCGCTGTCCAAGGAAACAAAATATTTCCAAAATGGCAACTTTACAGGGGAGGGCAAAAACCTACTTTCATTTTAATGCCAGGTAATGAAACCAGATTTTTTCCCCAAGCAGTTTTGTGCCATTTCTGTTGGTCCATTCAACATGACATTTTCACACAAGGGAAACAGCAGCTCATGTGATCAAATGATGCATAAAAGTAAAAATGGTGATACATGTTCTTTGGCCAGTGATGATTTGAAACATTGAAATGTATGACTGCAGTTTACGGAAGCTGCTACTAAACTTGCCCTAAGCTATGAAACTTGCTTTAACCTTGCACTGACCAATAAACCAGTGGTAAAGGGTTCCTTTGGGTACTATTCTGGCATACCATCCCCTGCATGCAACTCTCTGCCCAAAAAATCATTAAACAATGTCTCAGGAATCAGAGAGCATATTAGTAATCGTGTCTTCTAATAGCTTTCTGTGAGGGGACTTTTAAAGGTATTAATGGAATATTATACAAAGATTTGACCTCAAAACATGAACTTCAAAATCACATTGATGGTACACTGACATTAGGGAGACTGGCGCCTGCATCATACTTGGCCTTGTCTATCGCCAGGTAACTGTCACATTCTGGCCTGTCCAGTTCATGTTTGTCTGTCTTGTCATGTCCATTTGCTTCTTGTTGTCTTGCTCCATCTGCTTCTGTTTGTTTTGGTCATGTGCTCATCCTGTCTTCGCACTCTAGTCAGGTCCCTTGTTTGTAGCCCCGCCCCTTCCCAGGTGTTCTTAGTTAGTCTCGGTTCATTTATACTCCCTGTTGTCCCTTGTGTGTTTGCTTCATGTTGGATGTTTTACTCCTTATCTGTTAGTTCAGTAATCCTAGTCCCCCGTTTGCTGTGTTCTTTGGTTTTGTTTTGTCCTTTTGTATTGGATTACACACTATTACTTACATCCCGCCTCCTCATCTGCTATCCCACGTGACAGTAACATTAGAGTCCACTGTTATCAAACTTCTTCATTGATTTAAGAACTGCAACTCACCTTGTCAACTGCAGCCATTTCCTGATTTTTACTGATACCTGAGTACTAGAGGTTTGGATCGGCACGTGTTCAGATTGGAGTGGAAAGGATTTAACCCTTTTTAACCCACAATGGTTCTGAATATACAAGGAGGCAACTGTGAAAGGGTTTATAGGTTCTGTGATTGTTCATTTGTCGTTCTCCTACCGCTGCCAACTTATACCGAAGGGACGGAGTGTATCTTGCAGGTCACATTTATTAAAGAAAACAGGGAAAAAAGCGAATATCCAAATCTTAAAGGCAAATATGAATACCAACCCAACAAATAAATATCCAAATACCCAAATACTTGGGATCAGCCATTGTGACTAAGCAAGAGACCAGACCAGAGTAAATATCAGGCTGGCTTTTACTCGCTGGTGAAAGATAGTGATAAAGGCTACAACCATATCCGTGTCAGTTTTATAGTTTTTCTGGGTGTTAAAAGTTATATGACCTCATATGGTCTTGTTTCAGCCTACCAAGCAAACAGATAAACTCTCACGCCAAAGAATTTGGTTGTTTCTATTCTGATTTGTCCTTGCTGGTGTTAAATTCCGACCTCCCAGCAGCTTCCCAACATCCCTTTGCACCTAGTGCTGCTTTAAACTCTTCAGAAGTCTGGTTCCTATTAATCACGGTGAACAATTAAGTCTAGAGTGGAACATCAAACCACTCTAAATGACTTGGTTACTGCCTAAATCATTCAGTTATGCAGTTATTTTGAATAAGGGTGGAATTCTGGCTCCAGGCCAGACTAAAACAGCCCGTCCTAAAAAAATGGAATTGAAGGTGAACACAGTGACCGGCGGGACCTAGGACATGGCAAAATGAAAGACAAGCTGCATACACAGAAAACACTTTCATCAAAATGACAAAATATGACCTGCATCTTCCACACATGATCCAAACAAAGAAACACAGGCTGAGTCACACAACAGAAGTGTTTCCGGAGAACACACAAACAGGAAGGAGTGATTCACACCCTTAAACTTCTCCAGAGTATAAACGTTCAGTAATTTAACTATCAGCGGAAAGATTACAGGTATTACTGCAAAACAGATATATGGTATATAGCAAATTAATTAACACAAATATTAAAAAAAAACAATACCAGAGGTGATTAACACAGTGTAGGCCTGTCTGACAGCTACCCAGCCAGCCGTGTTAACCGTGAATGTACTCGAGTGTGAGTCTTTGTAGTCTTATCAACTTCTGTCAGTGATTTCCCATCACAGACATTCCAGCCCCTTTTAAACTCCCACGGAAACATTTCCATTGTGTTCAGGGTTTCCGAAATTGTACATGTTTCTTTATCCTGGGAAATGTAGTTCAGATCTAATCATGTTAATGAAATGTAAAATGTGCATCACTTTATGAGTTTGCAGCATGTTTTTCACTCTACTGTCCACTGTGTCTTATTGGCCACCATAAAATTAAAATTACAATAGGTTGCTGATAAATTAAAAGTTACCTGTTACTTAGGTAAATCTATATCTCCTTTGAACAGTAATGTGCCTAAATAGATGACTAGAAATGATGAAATACAACAAATTGGAAGAAGCCTGTTTTTTGAACCATGCGCGCTGTGCATTTCACCCCAGCCACCGCTCGCTAATCTTTCTGTAGGTCACTTGAGGTCATCTTACGGTTGTTAAGTGACATTCAAATGAGGTGGAGTTTATCACAGTGTAATGGCTAAAACGGGCGGTGCAGGAGCCAGACACAGGACACTCTCCATGCGGGGTAGAAATAGCGTTTATTGGCTCAAGTGACCACCCATCTGACCATTACTGTCCGGAGTAGCTTAGGAGCAGGTGCATCAGACGGGAGGCTAGGCTACAACTACAACCTTCGTCCCGCGGAGAGCTACAGCTCAGCGCGCATGCGCAACAGTAAAGTGCATGTAATCAACCATTAGAACAGTCAGTAGAGAATGGTTTCTGCCCTCTGCCAGTCTCTCAGCATGGCATCAGGTTGCAAAGTTTGCTAATGCATGCATGTAGATAGATAGATAGATAGATAGATAGATAGATAGATAGATAGATGGATGGATGGATGGATGGATGGATGGATGGATATAGACAAATAGTCCTTTCACATTTGTGTTTGAGTTTGGATGATGTCTGGAATGCGCTTCACATCCCTTACAGAGACTCCTAACTAACTCATCACACCCATACACTGTGAGCTGCCATCTACTGGTGGAAATGTGTCCGTGCAGCGCTTCGCTCGATAAACCCACCCAGCACATACACATACACATAAAGCTGCGGGACACTTGAAGCTTTCAGATTGAGAGAGAGAGAGAAGTGCAGAGGAACACAGGAGCGCTGAGCACGGACACTTTACAGAGGATGGATATGTCATGAAGCTTTGGGTAGGTGTGCTCATATCAATACCACTTACTGGCGTGTTTAATAGTGTTGGGGGAAAGTCATGCGATTATGATTCATGCATGATCGTCTGAACAGATTACAACACGTGCACTTATATCTGTTCCTTCAGACGCTGTTGTTCTGTACATCATGCTGATATGTTTATTTGTTTGTTTGCTTGTTTGTTGGTTAATTGATTTATTACACCCAGAACAATTTTATTGCCAATTAAGCAAGGCATGTAGGCGGCAGAGGGGTTTTCTGAGGAACAGTAGGTCACCGAGAGCACTATAAGAACCTCTCTCAGCTACCAGAATATCAAAAAAACACTATAAATATGAAGTGGTCATTTTAAATTGGGCACTTTGTATATATAACAATGTTTACTTACAATCCGGGACATTTGGCATGCACTTACGTCATTTTCTAAATATGTAATATTATATGAAGCATCACAAATACCTGCGTCCACCCAACCTAACTTGCCTTTCCATTCAGTTACAGCTGCGGAAACCCCTTGAACCGCGCGCCCTGTTGGTTTCCCCGAGAGTGCCCACCGTTCACCCAAAAATGGGATCAAGAAAAAAGCGACAGTCAGACGTCACGTACCTCCAATGACCGCCTGACCACCACTCGAAAGCAGTGCGCCTTTACGCGCGCGCCATGGAGAGTCCGGGCTCGTGGGGGCTGAACGCGTCGCGCAATGCGAGCCGCGCGCAGAACCCGCTGAAGCGCGACGAGGACGTGGCCAAGGTGGAGGTGGCCGTGCTGGTGCTCGTGCTGCTGCTGGCCCTGGCGGGTAACGCGTGCGTGCTGGCGGCGGTGGCGGTGGCGGGCGCGCGCAAGCGCGGTGCGTCGCGCATGCACTTCTTCATGAAACACCTGAGCATCGCGGACTTGGTGGTGGCCGTGTTCCAGATACTGCCGCAGCTCATCTGGGACATCACATTTCGCTTCTACGGGCCGGACGCGCTGTGCCGCTTGGTCAAGTATCTGCAGGTGGTGGGAATGTTCGCCTCCACCTACGTGCTCGTGTTCATGTCTGTGGACCGCTGCCTGGCCGTGTGGCGACCGCTGCACGCGCTCCGCCGCCACCGCGCCGAGCGCACCTACGTGCTGGCCTCGTGGGCGCTGAGCCTCGTGCTGAGCGCGCCACAGGCCTTCATCTTCTCGCTCAAGGAGGTGGGCGGCGGCGTGTACGACTGCTGGGTCGACTTCGAAAAGCCGTGGGGTGAAAAGGCCTACGTCACGTGGATCAGCCTGACCGTCTACATCATCCCCGTGACCATGCTCAGCGTGTGCTACGGCCTCATCAGCTGGAAGGTGTGGCAGAACTTCAGGCTCAAGACCGGACGTGACAGGCGCGGTACTAACGGTGCCGAATCCGGTGCCGGAGGTGGGGGTGGGGCAGGGCCCCTCGCGCGCGTCAGCAGCGTGAGACTCATCTCCGAAGCCAAGATGAGGACGGTGAAGATGACCTTCGTGATCGTGCTGGCCTACATCGTGTGCTGGACCCCCTTCTTTTTCGTGCAGATGTGGGCCGCGTGGGACCCCTTGGCGCCCAAAGAGGGTAAAACATGGCAGGGAGGAGGAGGAGGCACTAGTGCAGTGGTCCATTCTCCCTCAGGAGCCCTCAGACCCAAATAGCAAAACTGTCTCCGGCCCAAATCTGGCCCACATAACCGATTTTCATCTGGCCCACTTGCCTCATGGACTGACAATTCTTGGAGCCACATATGAAAGTAGAGAACCTGGGCCACTTTTAACCAACATTCAGTTGACCAGTAGGCAGCACTGCTGTATCTGTCCCAGAAGTGGACCAGATCTGGTTTAGGACAGGTGGGCCACCTATGGCTCACTGCAGTTGACCAGAGTCGACAGTAGGCCAGCAGTGCCATAATTTTGCCCACATCCGCAAGTTATCTGGGGAGTTGCCTCCCACCCACTGAACCAAGAAATTAAGAACTGCTTCTAGTGGTGCTGAAGTTGTGGTTCAGCAAAAATGTAGACCATCTGGGGGTCTCTGAGGAAATGATCTGGAACACACTGCACTAGAGCCAAAATCCACATCCGGAGCTTAAATCTAGGTTAAGGTCCTGTATTTTGTAATCAGTTGACTACACTGTTGGTGGAACTGATGGGCTACTCAGTGTCTTTAAACTTAGGACTGGAACCTGGATTCAAGGTCTGGATTTGAGGAAATCGCCATTAGGGAAACATTCGTTTGAGACACAGACATACTAACCATCCACTTTATTAGAACCCCCTAGCTTGTGGGTCCACCTCGCTGGTGGATAATTAGAGAGCAGTTATTTAGCTTACTGCTCTCTAGCTCATTGCTTCTCAACCCTGCTCATGGAGTTCCACTGCCCGGCACTTTTCAAGGGTTTTCCCTGCTCCCGACACACATGATTCAGCCAATCAGCTCATTAACAGCCCCTTAGAGTTGGACTGAGTGCGTTCAGTACACCTTTTCTTGAATTTAGTGAATATCTACTCACGGTCTGTTAGCTTTGCTTTATGTGTGAGCGTGGAAAGATATCAGATGTTGGCGCATGTGCCTGTCTCCGTAAATGGGACATAAACAGAATGGCTTGGTCTGGACATCACAACAATCTTCCAGCCAATAATAAGCAGCTTAGGGGCTTTTAACTCTGTTGTACAGGATGTAGGGGAGGGAGGATGGATATGTTTTACATGGAGGGTTAAGAAGTAGAGATGGCTGAAACACAACCTCCTGAATCTAAAAACAACGATTCGGTAGGATGGCTATAAATCAGGTAAGGCCAATGAGTCGTTTCAACAGTGAAGAAATCTCAGTAAGGCTGAAGTCAGCTTTCTTATTAGCCAGCTTCTGGTTTGATCGCTCCATTCCACCTTAAATGAAATGAAAATGAAAAAACCCTAAAGTTTATAGTTTATTATCACACATTATTATTCTGCTGTAAACCTGTGTGAACATGTAGCGCTGTAATTAGCATGGTTTATTATTGGTTTATTGAGGAATCATTTCTGTTAGCTTTTTAGCATCGGTGTGCTAATGTTAGCTTACCTTACACTGCACTAGCGTTGGGGCCTGTGGATCTGGCAGAGACTAAAAAAAAAAAAAATTCAAATGAAGATTAAAAAAAAGAAAAAATATTACAAGCTGAGGTGCCAGAATGTAACTGCACCAGTTAAGGTGGAACAGGAAAACTCGAAATGGAGATCAACTGCAGCTTCATGAAGAGTTAAAAAGCATTATTAAGGAATCCTAAGGAATTAGGAGGTTGCTCTGTTTCTTCTGGACAGGTGGGGAGCATTGACTCAGTTTTGGTGTTTAGCAGAACCCATAAGTTAATATTAATTATGTCTTGTGACCTGCACAATCTACAGCGAGCAGGTTTGGCAGTGTTCCATTGGGGCAGTGGTTCAGATTGGGGCGGAGCTTCTGAGGGAACACTAAAGGAAAGGGTGTGTTAGTTTTGCTGTCGAGATCAACAATTGTTCTCCAGATTCATACCCTTTGCCTTTACAACTGGAAAAACACACAATGTGCAAAGCTGTGGGCCTCCAGGACCAGGGTTTAGAGGTACTGCTTCTACTCAGTGGTTCCTTAAGCCAGTGTTGTAGAGTATCTACACATCTGATCCAACATACATATATGAGCAAAAGTATAGGGACAAGTACACATTACACCTACAGGAGCTCTTAGGACATCCCATTCTAAATCCATAGGCATAATATGGAGTTGGTCCCCCTTCTACAGCTATCACAGCTTTCACTTTTCTGCGAAGACTTTCTACAAGATTCTGGTGTGTGTCTGTGGGAATTTTAGCCCGTTCATCCAAAAGATCATTTGTGAGATCAGACACTGGCGGCTCGCAATCTATCTATCAATGTTCTCGTTCATCCCAAACTTGTTTGATTTGGTTGAGGTCAGGGCTTTGTGTGAGCGAGTCAGGTTCCTCCA
The DNA here is from genome assembly GCA_024036415.1 of Prochilodus magdalenae. Taxonomy (NCBI): domain Eukaryota; kingdom Metazoa; phylum Chordata; class Actinopteri; order Characiformes; family Prochilodontidae; genus Prochilodus; species Prochilodus magdalenae. Next base: position 745,737 of record JAMWET010000848.1, read on the forward strand.
CAACAAACTCACCCGACCATGCCTTTATGGAGCTTGCTTTGTGCACTGGGGCATAGGGATGGTGACACAGAAAAGGGTCTTCCCCAAATTTGGAAACATACAGTTGTCCAAAATGTCTTGGTCTGTCGAAGCATGAACACTGGAACTAAGGAGCCTCAGCCAACCCCTGAAAACAACCCCATAGCATTAGCTACCCTCCGCCAAACTTTACAGCCAGCACAATGCAGTCAGGCATGTAACGTCCGTCTGGCATTCGTCAAAACCAGACTCATCCTTCAGACTTCAGGATAGGGAAGCATGAATAGCAACTCCACAGAACAGTCTAGTGGCAGAGTACTTTACACCACTTCATCCAATGCTTGGCATAGTGCTTGGTTATGTAAGGCTTGCATGCCGCTGCTCAGCCAGGGAAACCTATGCCGTGAAGATTGCAGTTTTTGTGCTGATGTTAATGCCTGATGTTAATGCCAGAGTAGGTTAGGAACAAGAGTGTTGCTGACTTTAAAGCACCATGCACCTCAGCAGTTCCGCTCCTTGCTCTTTAACTTGATCGGCCACATGGTTTAGTTGCTGTGGTTCCTAAACGCTTCCACTTTTCAATAATACCACTCACAGTTGATTGTGGAATTTCTAGGAGGGAAGCAATTTCATGAACTATTGCAACAGTGGCATTCTGTTACAGTACCATGCTCAAATTCAGTGAACCCTGTAGAGGGACCTATTCTGTACTGGGTGCTTGATTTTATACACCGACGGCAAAAGAACTGAATGAAACACCCACATTCAGTTATATAATACTTTTGTCCATTTAGTGTATCACCTCATTAACAACCAGCAGTCCAAACTTGTGCAGGGTTGGGGCTCCTCCAGGACCGGGCTGACTGTGCTCTGGTTCTTCATTGCACAGCTCTTGGCTGGATGAACTGCTCTCAACCCAGTGGTGCAGCTGATATATGTAAAACTTCTGTGACACCTGTGTTTAATATATACTTATCAGCAGCATACACACTGCCACATCAGTGTCATCACCGTATTGAGAATTGTCCACCTGGTCAGCAGTCCTAGAAGCTGCCCAGAATTGAATGATAGTGTTTGTCTGACAAATTGTGCATGACAAAAGAAAAGGCTATGGTCTGTAGACTACATCCAGTTAGTGCAGTGTTTCTCAGTCTTGGTCCTGGTCCAACCTGCCCTGCACATTTTAGTGGATTCCCTGCTTTACCACACCATTTACATTTACCTGATGCTCTTATCCTGAGCAACTTACAAGGTTAATGATTACAGGTAGGCCAACGTAGAGTTGGGAGTCTTGCCCAAGGACTCTTATTGGTATAGCTCAGCATAGTCACCCAGACTGGGATTCGAACCCCAATCTCCCACCAGTAGGGGTGGCACCCTGAGTAGTGGTGTTACCCACTGAGCTACACCAACCACAACCACTAGCTACACACCACCTGCTACTCTGAATGGGCTTGTTAATGAGCTAATGAGTTGAATCAGGTGAGTTGGGAGCAGGGAAATCACTAAAATGTGCAGGGCAGGGTGTCTCCAGGACCAGGGTTGAGAAACAGCTATAAGGTAAATTAGGCTCATACAAACGTAAAAAATTCAGTTCCAGTTTCACCCGTTATATAATACTTCTCATGCTTGTCTTTGGAGTGCATCTACAGCGAGTTTCGGTGGTCTTCAAAATGTGCATAAAGTCTCTCTCTCCTCTCTGCCTTTGCTTAAACATACATATTTCTGTTGTATGAACAAAAACCTGTTTCTTCAAAATAATAACCTTACAGGAGAAGGAAAACAACGTATATTAGTTTTCATGTCAATGGAGCCATTAAGATGTGCATGTTTACCATGGGTTCTCTTTGTAATCTCAGTGCTTGGCCTGGGGCAGCTGCAGCTCTGTTTGGGCAATTTCTGACTGAGGACGTAAAAAAATGACTGGATTAGACTGTATAAACATGCCAGGCTAACTCGAGGCTGCTTGAGGCTGTTGCTTACTTAACCCAAAAATAAGGGTTCTCAGAAAGACAGACAAGGACAAAGCAGTGTAGAAGTAAGGGCAGGGGGGGTTAGAATCAGGAGCTCATATCACCCAAGGTCCTCTAGAGAGTTTGCTGCGGTAAATGTAGCCTGAGATCAAATGCCTTCATTTTTATAACATCCTGAGGACTGTCCAATCTGTGTAATAGTGTGTCATCATTTGTCTGGAGATTTTTGGTGATTATACAGCCTGCTGGGTCCAAACAAGGGCGTCCACACGCTTTAGAGGCTGTAATTGACACATAATTTCAGGAAAAACGAGAGCAAAGCAAGCAATAGAGAGGAAATTGGAGTATATTGTTGTAGGGGATTCTAATTATTTTGTTTATTATTATTTATTTATTTTATGATGGTTTTCGTGGAATCTTGAGCACGCTAAGTGCCGTGCAATATTACTTAGTGGATTAAAATCAGTTTGCTGAAGGCTACTAGTGCCATTCCCACGCTAAACGGGTTTTCCCTACAAATAAAAAGGCTACTAATGGCGTTCTAAACTAAACTGGCTTTCCCTGCATAGTGAAAAAGAGTTTATGTGTAGTTCAGTTTTAGACAGTATGGAGTTGACTTCAGTTCTGATTCCAAAGGATGGGTGAATGTGAATTGATGAAGTTGGTTGCCAGAGTTCCAAAAATGAAGACATGGGGAAGGAGATTTAGTCCGATTCAGATTCAGTATGAATACCTGTCAAAATATACCATTACACTTTATGCTATGAGTGGCAAGATATCATCACCCCTCGAAGATGACAATTTTACAGGAGAGGGCAAAGAACTAGTCTACTGTTTATGTAAGTCAATGGAACCAGACATTTTTCAGAGCAATTTTGGGCCATTTCTGGGCCATTTTGGTCCATTCACAGTGAAGTTTTTACACAGTGTCAGCGGCAGCTGCTGCGTTTAGATGATGCATAAATGTAAAAATAGAGATGCATGTTTTTCATAAGAAAGCGATAGTATAAACTTAATGTTTTACCACCTCATTTGGTCTTCAGAGAGAATGTAATTTTAATTATATGACCAATTTGACCTTCGAAAGGCAATCTGGAGCTCTTACTCCAGCTAAATGACTTCTATTATTCCACCCTGTGGGACTGAGTCCAAAGCTTTGGAGTCGACTCTTGATTGCCAAAAGTCTGGAGAGAATCATTGGAGGAACTCAGACTTCAGAGTTTAAGGCAGGACACTACAGCTGAATAGTCATTTTTCAGTATAAGTCAGAAAGTAGTATAGTGAAATCCTTCTGTAATATCCTTTAATGTACGTTTAGGAATTGTCATGTAATATTACCATATATAAAATTAATATTGGATTGAATGCATTTAAAAAGTTGAGCTTTGTTGTTCTGAATGAAAAGAAGTTGATTTTGAGAAACTTAAATTAAAATAGGCTTCAGAGCTACAGTACACAGGGAAATGTCAGGGAACATGCAGCATTTATGTGAACATATTTGCCAGTGAACTTTTCAGTTGAATTCATTGAAGGCTTAGCTCCATTACCACTAGGACAACAGCATCAACAAAAAGTTGCAACCTTGTCGACAAGATCTGTGATTTAAATGCTCAGTAAGTCTTGCATGTTCAGACTTGAAATCTGGCAGTAATGTTATTTGCTGGACATTAATAGTTATCTTGTTCTGGTTAACCTCACTACAATGTAGTAACAGATGTTGCTGATAGACAGTGCATGGTGCTGTTATTGTTATTGAGCGTACTGCCTGTTGTATAACGCTGGCATGAACATTTGGGTTTGGAATTACAGTGCTACAAATGGTATTTTGTAAATGTACTTCTTAAATATAGTTAATAGAGGTAATATTTCTCGTTATGAGATTGCAAGAATATCTAAAAAAATCTCAAAAAAATTTAATGACATGACAAAAAAAATCATACATAGTCATTTTTAATTATAATGTTTTGCCCTATTAATAACTTTTTGGTTTAGGCAGGTGTAACTGTTTGATGGGTGCACATAAATCAGTGACAAAAAAGATTAACAATGAGTACCTGCCATAAAACAATTTCAAAAGAGATGCATATTTATCATACAAAATGCTGCTATGCATAAAAGGTGCAAAGAAATTTGCTCCAAATTTTTAAGTACCAAAAAATTCAAATAGGAAATTGTTTTTTTGCCATGCCCATTGAAACAAATCAAGGTGAAGTATAATTCAAAGGAGCGGATTTGCATGAGAACAACTGCTATTGTGAAACTATCAAATGAATCTTGGAGCCATGACAGAGGAAACGTATGGAAGTGCCTCTGGACAGCAGATAAAGGGCAAACATACCATTATCGGGATTTCCTCATTCCTGGTCGAGTTGCGTGACCACTGCCATATCTGCTGACCCTATTTCCAAATTCCCTTTTTTTCCTGAAGAAGTGTTTTGATTTAGCTAAATGGCAAAGGAAAACTTTGTCTGGACTTTATCTAAAATAAGGGCAAGACAAGAAATATGATTTCCTAAAGGGATTCCGGCTCCATGCTTTTCAAAACATTCCAGATGCCATTATTTTTGAGCGAGGTTGGGAAGCGGCTGTGTTGAGTGGTATGCCCTGCACTCTAGGGAGGTGAGGCGGAGCACTAGCGGTGTGTGGACACTCTGTGGGCACTGCCAATCTGCTCTCTGACCCAAATATATTCATACCAGCCCAGGTCACGCTCTTTGATTTATTTGTTGGGTGTTCTCATGCGATGACATCACTGGCTTTGTAGTGGTTAAAGGCAACATGAACTGGAAATGACATTTTAACAAACAAGAAAATCTTTTAAAGGAGCTTTTATTTTCTTATTTGATCTTTTCGTTGTAGTGGAACTGACTAGACCATATTAGTAAGTAAGAGATCAATTGGGGCACCTTGAGAAAATTTCTCTACAGTTATCTTTCATAGACACATTAGCTTATTATAAAGATAATTAAGACTTCTTGCAATGAAATAAGACAAATTGCAAAACTCTCCATCATGAAAGTAATCTTAAATAATTTAAGGAATTTAACTGGACACATGTCTAGCTGTATAATCTTACATAAACTAAGAAATTCCAAACCACTGCATTGTTAAAAGAAGCAACACTGTTTTGAACCGTCTTCTGTTATAATGGAGAGCTTCGAAACTGATCTCATACCCACAAATCTACAGTATTCTGTCTTGTTTAAGCATCTCTTTGTAGTTAATAAGGCAAATTATTTTCAAATGAGTGGCTTTCTCAGGACCTCGTTTTCATAATTATGCTGAAGAATTATTTGGAGGCATTATGGTATTATCCGTAGCTTGTTCAAACATTCTCATTTCCTGGAAAGTTGCACCAGATTTAAAACACACAAGATTGAAATACTTTTCTCAGTTTAGATTATTGTTATTGCACAAGATTAAATCTGTATTACTTAACAATAGCTGTAATACTTTAAACCAATTAAGTATTATGACTGTATTAAATATTACATTTTAATATGTATTACGGCTGTATATTCAGATTGGAAGATAATTTACAGTACAATATAATATGTCTTATTTAAAAAAATATTATTAAGATTATTAAGACATATGGGTGATATATTGATATTTTTGGGGGGTTTTTCAACACTGCTTTCTTTCAATGCACTTGATGCAATTAATTGTGCTTAATGTACATGAACTAACTCAGGCCAACAAAAAGGTTAATTTTGATATTAAGTTGATTTTTAAAGCTACAGTTCATATAGTCCTGGATGTTCATGTCTGATTTTAGCCATTTCGGGTTAACATAGACACAAAGTACACTGACATACTTGACTAATTTTAGAATAGCTATTTCACCAAGATATTCAAAGGCTGTTTAATGCCTAGAGGAGTGCCACTGAAAGTTTCTATTTGGACTTTTGACTCCGTCTATAGAGCACCTTAATTAGATATGCAGTAGCCCCTCCGGTAGCACTCTCTGTTCGGAATATTTTATATATCTCCCAGGAATTTAGTTTGGGCTCCAGTTTTTACTAGGCACATTTCATTTACATATAGTAGGAAATGTGGCCATTTGTGAGAAAGGTGTTGCTTCAAATATGTTTACATGTACAACCATTGTTTGCAGCTTGCCTGTTTTTTGTAGTCGCCGACGCTAAACGTGACGAATGTGACAAGGCTCCTTGCTAAATGCATAATGCATTGCCTGGGCCATTCATTCTGTGCAAGACAATAGGCTTGGATATCTGGTTGTATCTAATGCTGAGAGTTTAGCCTGCAGCTTTTCCTCTGTACATGCACCAACAGATAGTGATCTGAAGGCAGGGAGGGCCAGGGAGGACTACAGGGACAAGAAAATAGCCTTTATCCTTAAAAAAGTGTGTGAGAGAGAGAGATATGCTAGCAGTGGAAAATAAGGGTAGCCCTGCTTTTAGCAGATTTTAGAGGCATTTGTGAAACACTGAAACATCGTCAGTACAGTAATATCAGGGGACCGAATGGCTTTTAGCGCAGTAATCCAGAGAGATGGACACAAATTTAGAGGTCACCAGGGCCAGAGTCCAGCTCAAGGTTTGACTAAAGTTTGTGGCTACTGTGGTGATTCATATGTGTGATCCATCTGGGAAGGTTCTTCCAGTTCTTCCTGAGTGCAGGCAATATCCATGAAAGATCAGGTAACAGACTCATCCATTTGTTATTGGCTGAACTGACAGGTCTCTTGCACCAGGTAACTTAATGGTATTGTAGTACCAGAACCTGCTAATAGATATGATAGTGCTCCGTGTTGTTATTGTCATTGAGCGCCACACCTGTCATGTAGTACACATCTGGGCTATGATGTTTTAATCCTGCAAAGAATTATCAAATCAAATCAAATTTATTTATATAGCGCTTTTAACAACTGATGTTTTCTCAAAGCAGCTTTACAGTAATCAGTAATAATTCATTAAGGAGAGAAAAGGAAGAAGCCCCCGGTGAGCAAGCCGTAGGCGACAGCGGCAAGGACAAACTCCCTTAAGCAGAAGGAAGAAACCTTGGGAGGAACCAGACTCCTGCGGGGGGGACCCATCCTCCTCTGGTCCAAACTACAATTTGAAATTGTTCAAGTAACATCAATTGAGTATCTAATTATGCTGATCTAGTCGTAGTGGTGACGATAAAGTCAGTGAAGTAATAATTGTGATAATAATATAAATAATTATATCTTAGCAAATAAAATAAATTTGCGTGTTTTAAAACATGGTCCTTAAAATGAGCATAGTGGTCTGTCGATAGAATTCAATAAAAGTTCCACCAATTTTTCATGATTTGTGTAAAAAACAATACTGGAATGTAAAAACCAGAAATAAAAAAAAGGAAAAACACTCAAAACACTCCAACGAGGTGGAAAAGTTAGAATATCACTTTTTAAATAAACAGTAATGCATCCAGCCACAAGATTCTGTTTAAAGTTATCTTATTGCTTGACCTACACTGTATACATAAAGCAAACTGTTGTTATGCTTATGCCAAACATTTCATCCACGACCCTCCCTATACTCTGCACGAGTGGCCAGCTTGTATAATGCACAGGCCATTCCCTTATCAGTTGGCATGGGTGGCCGGTGACTGTAAACAATCGGCCCTACAGATGGTCTGATCAGGGTACATAGCTTGTCAACGCTTTCTCCTTCTTAATGTCTAATTCAAAGCTTGTTTGAAAAATGGTTCTGCACAATGCTCCCAAATTGTCTGGTGCATTTGCGTTCCCAGATGCAAGGTGGACATCGTTGGGGTGGCATGGAGACTTCCTGCCCAGCGCCTCTGAGCAGTAAACGACAAGGCCATGAAAAGATAAAAGACAGTTGTACTTAAAGCAAATGCCGAGTTAAATCTCTCCATCTTGCTTGTTTACATACAGCCCCTAATCACGGTAGCCTATGTAAACCAAAGTTTCTTTGCGTAACTGTAATGGATGGAAACAGGACTTAATTAGCTGTTTTTCTGCTAAGGGGTTAAGGGGTCCATCATTTTACAGTTTAGTACTCTGTCCAATGATAAGCAAATGGAAATAGATGTTATAAAACTATAGAATTTGCACAGCACCATCTGTTAGTGAGTGTAGTACCTGTAGCGTGTGCTAAACTGAACTTGTTCTGTTTCTCTGTTCTAGCAACGGCGTTCATTATTACTATGTTGCTGGGGAGCCTGAACAGCTGCTGCAACCCCTGGATCTACATGTACTTCGCTGGTCACTTGTTCCGTGACTTGATGCGAAGCTGCATGATGACATTACACTGTGGCTGTGGGGAGCAGCAGACTCCAAAGAACCAATCAGGTGCCATGGTAATGAAGAGCACCTGCAGCCAGAGGAGCTTAACCCAGACCACCGCTACATGACACATCAAAGAAGGTTTATGCTGCAGGGAGGAATAAGGAGGACAGACACTCTGCAAACCGAGACTTCAAACCAAGGAAATAGAGATACCCACGAATAGAGAGGATCTATATAGGCCTCGTTACAGAGCAAGGTCAGGCCTAAACTCGACAGGAACTCTAACAAGGGGATCTACTATAGACATGGAGAACTGAACAGCATTAGACTGATGCAGCTGGCAGTTTTAACAGTAGTCTCCAGGATTTCCTCTTGAGTTGTATTTATCTCATTTATAATGTTCAAAGGTTTGGGTACCCCGGTCTATTTACACTCATCGTCAAAGAATAATTGCACCCCAAAGGAAGTGTGGGATGGCAGTTCTGTTGGGAAGGAAGATAAAGGTTAGCAGGAACACAAAATGATCAATTTAGACTGATATGGACAATGTTTATTGAGCTACACATACAGAAGTAATGTCTCAGTATGGCATCAGGCCGCCATGTTGGCTAAGGCAACATGCTAGACGTCTCTGCGTGGAGTTGTAGAGGTTACAAATGGTGTCCTGTGATTATCCATCCCATGCAGCTTGAATATCCTCACGCAGTTCCAGCAGATTTTACTGTAGGGGTGGAGGTGGAGTGGCCCCAGGCCCTCTGGACGTGTGATGTGCGACAACCGGTTATCTTATTTCTGACCATGGTGCCTCCACACACAAACCCATTGGTCATCTCCACAGAGACAAAAGATTATACACTCCCATTCTGAGTCACTCTCCATCTCAGCTTTTGGAGACCTTGATGTGGTGTTAAGGGCAGTCGTAACGTCATAACGGTCTGCATGCATGTAGTCCTGCATTGTGCAACCGGATGACTCATTGTGGCTATTGGGTCAATCAGCTACAGTGATAAGGCACGTCCTTATCTATGTCACAGGCATGGCAGTGCAGGAAACTCGAATCATTTTGCATGTCTTACAACGTCTAACCTACCCACTAAGTTTCATTCCTGTCATTTCTGGGTGCAGCTATTTGTGCAGCTGTTTTTTGACAATGAGTGTATATGCTTTGTTTATTTTTGGCATGTAGAAAGATGTAACATATTCTACAGTGAAAACACTTCTGTTTTAATGCACAATTACTGTCTTTAGCTGTTTTAAACATATTGAAGAAACATAAAACCTAAAATGTGGAATTCAGCAGCTGCTCAGTGGCTTATAAATATCAGGGGGTTTTCTCAGTATAAGATAAGATAAGCCTTTTATTATCCCACATGGGGAAATGTGCATCATTACAGAAGAATATACAGTAAACAGATACAGAGCAAGAGGCAGGCTAAAGTGCAAGTCATACAAAATATAAGAAATACTCAATAAATAATCTCTAATGTTAAGTAAAAAATAAGATATGATAAGATACTATACAAATGTACATGTGTTTATATTACACAGTTATTTAAAGATATTGCACATCTACATTCTCTAATACCCGTTACACAAATACTGATAATCTAATCCTGGAAGTCACCTAAATACTGGTATTTATGATATAGGCAGTTGGAGTGCATGAGTATAATGATTTTGGCAGTCAGTACAAGATGTATACAGATGATAAGGTGCAGCAGAAAAATTGCATAATAATTATTTCACATTGAATATAACCTATAGAGCCTAACAGCAGGAGGGAGAAAAGAGCTGCGGTATCTCTCCTTAACACACCACAGAAGGAGCCTGTACGGGGAAACTTCCTTTATGGCACTTGTCCTGAAATTACAGAACATGATTTAAAGCTCTGTGAAACGTTCCAGAAACTAAACCCTCTCAAAAGACAAGAGCCAGCCACACAATAAAGCCTTGGATGTGGAAAACTGACTATAGGGTTTGCCCCATACCACCTGAATAAACTCCTGTAGGCCTACAGTAAGAGAGATTGGTTTTGCATTGATTACAAGCACTCACACTCAGACAGGGGCAGATTACTGCTGTGTTTTGAATGACTGAATGACTTACTTTCGACACAGCTCCTACTCTGCCTTCTTCCGTGAGTCATTGATGGATCTGCAGTAGAGTCATGCAGTCCCTTTCCACCCTTACAACTTTGAGTTGCTGTCATCATCATTTGTACTTAATGGCCATCTGTAGCTGAATTCCACATATTATGCATCGTTTTTACACAAATGAACACTATCAGTAAATTATCATTATTGTGTACTGTAGATGAATAATATCATGAACAAGATACTAAATATTGTTTTTGTATGTGTATTATGAATGTCGGTGAGAGAAATATATTTAATCAAATGCAAGATTGTACTGAAATGTTGTTTTGATATATTAAGACATGGTCTGCTGGACTTATTTGATTTTGTTTTCTCATGAAATCTCCAAATGGCATTTAGAAAAATATACAGTACCAGACAGAAGTTTAGAGACACCCAACTAAACAGATGGTTTTGGTCTTTACTGGACTCTACCGGCTCACACTTAACAGTCTTAAACAATAAATACTCTGATATACCACATATACTCTTGATGTACCACAGTATTATGTTTCTACCACCACCTCAAATATACAGGGGTTGGACAATGAAACTGAAACACCTGTCATATTAGTGCGGGAGGTTTCATGGCTAAATTGGACCAGCCTGGTGGCCAATCTTCATTAATTGCACATTGCACCAGTAAGAGCAGAGTGTGAAGGTTCAGTTAGCAGGTAAGAGCACAGTTCTGCTCAAAATACTGCAATGCACACAACATTATGGGTGACATACCAGAGTTCAAAAGAGGACAGATTGTTGGTGCACGTCTTGCTGGCGCATCTGTGACCAAGACAGCAAGTCTTTGTGATGTATCAAGAGCCACGGTATCCAGGGTAATGTCAGCATACCACCAAGAAGGACGAACCACATCCAACAGAATTAACTGTGGACGCAAGAGGAAGCTGTCTGAAAGGGATGTTCGGGTGCTAACCCGGATTGTATCCAAAAAAACATAAAACCACGGCTGCCCAAATGACGCTGTATTGGCCGCAAAAGGAGGCCCTACACCATATTAATAAATGATTGTGGTCTAAAACCAGGTGTTTAAGTTTCATTGTCCAACCCCTGTATATATACTATGTTGCACCAAAACTTTTATGTCTTTCAAAGCTCTAGTTACTCTTTCATTTAGTGAATTTTCATGATGGACAGACCAATAGAATTGGTCCAAAGTTACTTATTAACCTCCACTGCAGGTTGAGAAAACTCTTATCCTCCTGTAAAGTTCCATTTTGGAGATTTGATAAGGTGGACTGCATACTTCCATGAGTGCTATTTAATAATTTGATGTTTTCCCTTTTATTCTGCAGTAAAGCATTTAGATAAACATACGAATAACCTTCTATTAAAACCTGTGTCTAAACATTTCACTGGTACTGCATATTTGAACCATAAATAAAAAATCTAAACAAAAACAACAGTGGAAAATATTTTTAAAATCTGTGTATTTTTAATGGCATAAAATTTACAGAGTTTGGGTTTGAGACAGACACCCAGACAGATAACACCCCGTAAATAATGCCTGAGCTCAAAGTGCCTTACAGGTGTTACAGTAATAGAAGAAACTACAGAATTACTTCAAATCATTTGAACCAATGAGACACAGATCACATGTATAGGTGCTAGGAAGACGTAGAGTATTAATTAATCACCAAGTTAAAGACGTTTCTTAAATGTGAACACTAAGCTTCACTGGCTAATAAAAGGTGAACTTGAGTTCCACAAGTAAGAAACATTATAACATAAAAAGGTCTCTTCACATTTTCTGCACTCTAGGAAAGGTCTTTGCAGAAGGCCGGTATCGGTAGATCTACGATCATGTGTTGAAACATAAACAGAAAGACAATCTGTAATGTAATCAGGTGCTTTCATTTCATTTACAGCTTTAAAATTTGGTAGAGGACTTCAAAATGTGTTCAATAAGAGACAACACATTCATAACAGGAGTGATATGAGCTGTCCGTTAAGATCCGAGCTGCTGCGCTCTGTATGAGCTGTAGAGTATTTATTGTTTTTTAGGAACCCTGGTGGGAAGAGCATTGCAGTGATCAATTCTGCTTATAACAAATGCATGAATGAGCTTCTCTGCATCACTATGAGTAGAAAAGGCTGACTGATATTTTTTTTAAATAATAAAAAACTACTGTAGTGACGTTACATCCAGGATATAACAGAGCTCAGAATTTACTCCCAGGTTTTAAAGAAATCAAGCATCTCATAAGCAGCGTTCTCTGAGGTTTAGTCATTAGGATAAATATTTCAGATTTTTTCTTGATTTAATTGATTTAGACTTGATTTAGAAACTTGTGTGACGTCCTTTAAGAAACACAGCTGGTTAACCTGTCAACAAAGTCTTGATTATCAGAAGGAATGGAAATGTATAATTGTGTGTCAGCATATCTATGAACATTTATATCATGTTTCCTAATTATATCAACTAGAGGGAACGTGTACAATGAGAAAAACAGAGGCCCTAAGACTGAACTTTGTGGTACCTCACTTTTTTTATGAATGATTTCCCTGTGAAACCAAATATTGTCTGTTTGTTAAACATGAACTAAACTAAAACTATAAATAAAAGGCACCATTTAAAAAATAGTGGATTAGAATAATCTTATCAGCTGCATTAAAAAGCTGCACTAAGGTCCAATAAAAGAACGAAGGACTCTGTACATCAGAGCCTAAAATCATTCAAAGCACTTCTCATATAATTTATTTGATATTACATATGCATGCAATTGGCTAAAACATCTTTTTCCCTCTGAGACTTCAGTTAAAAAGGAGTGAAGTGATTTGAAAGTGGATTTATACTACTCTTTTTTAGTAGAGGCTTCACCAAGGCAGGCTTAAAAGCATCTGGCACCGATTTAACAGTTTACAATAGTTAAAACATCACTTTGAACACAAAGTGGGCACAGGGTCAAGATCACCTGCAGATGAACTTAATTTGTTTTTCACAGTTGTAAGCACAGGATCGCTGATAACAGAGAAAGATGTCGTTACTAATGTAGGTGTCTTATCAGGAAGGTTACTGCAACTTCTAGCTGTCTGAGCCATGCTCTGTCTTATCAAAGCTATTTTATTTTGGAAATAAACTGCAGCTCTTCACAGGTTTTAGAAGATAACTCACCATGAGACACTATAGCAGAAATCATAGGGTTAATTAGTTGGACCGTGGTTAACAAAAAGACTCTGGTATTATCTTAGTGTTTATTAATCACACTAGAGGGCTATGACTGTCTGGATATTTTCAGACCAGTATTGTAGGTGGAGGACTGCTCTTTGAGAATATCCTAGGCTTTACTTTTCCATTCATTAATCTTTAATAGATATCATTTTTAAACAAACGGAACTGTAACTTATGATTAAAATATTTCTGGAGGGGTGTTGATAGAGGCAAAAGCATTTGTCATGGTAAGGGATAGAAAGCTATAGCCCTGGGCCTGTCTAAAAACATAGTACAGCATCATCTAATAATTATTTAATTTTAGTTATCTAATTACTACTGAAGAATAACTTGTATGGGCTGCTAATTGTGTGGGGATGGAATAGTTTAGTGTATCTGATGATAAAATCGTTCAGATAGCAACCCAGCATTGTTAAAAATGGACAGCTTTATGCATCCAATTACATTTAACACAGACGCTACAATTATTAATAACACATCTAAAGTGTATTACATTAAATTCTGAATATTAGGTTTATTTATGGGATTAGAAACCAGGTTAATATTTGCTTTAGGAGTTCAGTTACAGTTATAGTTAAAGTTAGGTTTAGACTGGGTTTTAGACTTTGGGAAAGATACAGTTTAATTTTTATAGATATTTAGTTGAATGTAAGTTAATAACAAGGCATCAGCTTCTAGAGACTCCACTAACTCATTTTAATTACACTGAGGTTCTAGTTTGTCCAGTACAATATAGGTCCAGTATGTATGAACAGAGAAATGAATCACAAACCCCTGCTGGATGTAAAAATATGTGAGGACTCATGTAAAAGTGGCTGGTTATACATATGAAATGTTGTTTATGGATATTTCAGCAGCCTTTGTTTAAGTTTGCAGGAGCAACATTAGTAATATTTATGAATAATATAGTAGTAATGTAGCGGTAATAGTTCTGCTCCAGTGACTTTTTGGACATCTGAGTTTCACTGAGTAATTTCTGGCCCCACTGCTGAGAACTACTGTCATGGTAAGGTCATTCAGCCACTTCCCTATGCTTTTAAAATTGCCTTGTGCTGACACCTAGTGTTGGAATAACATCACAATTTTCTCATTCTATGAATATAAATAAACTTAGATATTACCAGTAAGGAAACATAAGCGGTCTGTAGTTTGTTTTGTGTTTTAAAGGAAAGTTTGAAAGAAATATTGATTTTAAGTGTGTACAACTACAATACAGTGTAATATTTATACACTATACTACACAAATATTTGTTGTCACAGTCATGTTATTCTTTAGACGACGTGCTAATTTGATTTAACTAATAATAATAAATCAACAGAGTGTGCTGTTTGTTTGGTGGTTCCCAAACTCTTGCATACAACAAGACACATGTAGATGTAGAAACAGGGAAGCTCAAATGTTTCATCTTGGAAAGCCAAAGTGTCGTCTGGGGGCTAAAAGATACTTACAAGTAAGGACGTTTGGTGGACTTAGAGTCAGTTTGATGTGTGTTATATTTATTCATAGCTTTTCTAATGTGAACTGTAGGTCTAAATTCCTTTGGTATAGTGAGAATGCGGTCATTGATGACCAAACCTTTAATTGTATTTACTCTGACTGTATGTTATATGTCTATGCATATTAATGGTACATGTTTTCTTTTTAAATTTTTTTTAAAAATATATCCTTTTAAATATGCACTCGTTGGTTGAGGGGCTGAGGAGTTTAGGGAAACTTTCTGGTTGGCCAAATCCAGCTTCCTCAGGCCATGTTGGCTATGATCCATACTGGAATGCCAGTCCAGTGTTCAGTGGCGGAAGTATGGTCTTAAAAATAAATGAATGAATGAATAAAGGGTTACAATGGAATCATTTTGATGGTATGGGACGTTAGGGTTATAAATCATGTATATATCAAGTTGCGGGATGTGAAGGATCCATTAGATACGTATAAATAAGATGGAGATAAATATCGTAAATGGAGCTTCTCAGGCAATGTTCAGCCCCAAAAACAATACAATCAAGAAAAACAGACCAACCCAGATATCTGACATTTGGGATGGTTGGATGTGGGCCACACCACTGCTGATTCAGGTCATCAAACATAAACATGCATACAGACCTACTGGCCTGGTGTCACTCCACCTTCACCCCTACCACAAAATCTGCAGGAACCGTGTGAGAATATTCGGACTGCATGGGATGGATTATTACAGGACACCATTAGGAACCTCTGCAACTCCGTGCCGAGACGTCTGGCATGTTGTGTTAGCAAACACGGCTGCCCGACAGCATACTGAGAGAATCTACTTCTGTATGTGTGGCTCAATAAATATTACCCATATCAGTTGTTCCTGGTAACCTTTATCTTCCTTCCCAACAGCACTGCAATCCCACACTTCCTTCTGGGTGCACCTATTTTTTTGATGATGGGTGTATATACCCTCATTCAGTAAGATCACAAACCGTTCAACTGAAAGATTAAACAACGGAACTACTGAGGAACAGCCGAAAAAGAGGAGGTAAATAAGAAGCTGGGTTGTTTTTGTTCTTTAGAGAAGAGTTAGGTTTCCTTTTGTCTTGAGAGTGGCTATGATCCGTACTGGAATGCCAGTCCAGTGTTCAGTGGCGGAAGTATGGTCTTAAAAATAAATTAATGAATGAATGAAGGGTTACAATGGAATCATTTTGATGGTATGGGACATTAGGGTTATAAATCATGTATATATCAAGTTGCGGGTTGTGAAGGATCCATTAGATACGTATGAATAAGATGGAGATAAATAGCTGTCTGAACTTCCACTGTGAGAGGACAACTTAGCGTTATAGGTCTGAAAGCATGTGTAGCTGTGAAAAAGCCTTTACTAAGAAAAGGAGAAAAGCTGCTGGTGTTCTCAGAGCACCGTAGTGACAATGCCAGTCCGGATCTGAGTATACAGTACTTGGGATTGTATAGTTGGATCGTGGGAGGCAGAAGATGCAACCAACCGGGCTGAACTTCTATCTTTGTAGGTTTTAGCTTTAAAGATCTCCTGAAAAGAAGGGAAGCTGCAACAACAGGAAAGAGTGTACACACAGAGTACTGTGCAATTTGTTGTTCGCTTGTTTCCTGCTTTGTTCCAACTCTGGACAATGAAGAACTTGTATTTAAAAGGTTGTTTTGACAGGAAACTAAATAAATGAATGATGGTGTTTGACTTTTCCATGGTACTGTATATGATGGGCCTTGTCAAGAATGTGCCACAGGCTAAACATTTGGGGGTGAGGGTCAGAGTTGGCCTTTTGAACTCAACCAGATGTACAAAACCTATTCAGGTGATCTTCTCCTGTGTTGTAGTAAGAGCTTTTGAACGAATATGAGCCACAGTGGCGAAGTTTGCGGTTAGATTTATTGGGGTTGTCGGAGGAATGTCCTGCGCAATCCAAAAATAAAACAGGAGTTACGGATGTTCCTCTTTTCCACATTACCTTCGTAGAGATTGTAACCAACTAAATTTGCTGTGACGTGCTGCATGACGCGGATAAGCATACAAATATCCTGCCCCGATGGGAGATGCCTTCTTAGCAGCCTTCTCACGGAAGCTGAATGACTGACAATGCTGGATGTCATCCAGGATTCACAGAACTACTCTTTCAGGTATTCGTGACTGTGATTGGGTGTGTTGGCTGTGCAGGGCTGTGGGTCAACAGGAGCAGGATTAAAGCACATTGTACAAGAGTGAAACTGAAGTAAAGCCTGGTATCACTGCCAAGTTTTACTTCAACAGAGGAAGTCTTCCTGACTTTATAGAACCAGGAAGATGCTCATATATATATCATCGCTGTCCAATGAAAAACATGTCTCTCCATTTTTGTCTATTTTTACTTTTATGCATAATTTAACCCCATCAGCTGCTGTTGACACTGTGCTAGAATCTCATGAGAAACGGACCAACAGAAACAGCCCTTGTGCTTGGAAAGATGTCTGGTTCCATTGACTTCTATTAAAGTTAAATGAGGTTATTGTCCTCTCCTTTAAAGCTGCCATTTTGGAGATACTTGTTTTTATTTGGACAGCGACGATATACATTACATACAGTCATTATCAAAAGAATAAATGCACCCAGAAGAAACTGTTGGATTGCAGTGCTATTTGGAAGGAAAATAAATATTACCAGGACAATAAATGATGATGAATTTAGACTAATATGTTCATATTTACTGAACAACACATACAGAAGTAGTGTCCCTCATTATAGGGTCGGGCTTCCATGTTTACTAACACAACCTGGGGTTGGGGGCAGTCGTGGGCTGGAGGTTAGGGAACCAGCCTTGTGACTGGAGGGCTGCCGGTTCGATTCCCTGAACTGACAGTAATGACTGAGGTGCCCTTGAGCAACGCCCACTGCCCACTGCTCCAGGTAAGTGTGCTCACTGCCCCCTAGTGTGTGTGTTCACTAGTGAGTGTGCTTGTGGGTGTTTCACTTTACGGATGGGTTAAATGCGGAGACTAAATTTCCCCACTGTGGGATTAAAATCAAACCTACCAAAACTCTTAGCACAGAGTTGTAGAAGTTCCTATGCATGCATCCCATGCAGCTTAAATATCCTCACACAGTTCTTGCAGATGGTGGAGATGAAGTGACACTAGGCCTTTTGGATGTATGACGTGTAGCAACAAACCGATCATCTTGGTGCTGACCATGGTGCCTTCACACACAGATTCATTGGTCTTCTCCACCAAGACAAAACTCATCACTGAAGATCACCTTCTGTAATTCTGAGCCTCTCCTAACAGTCTGTCATGACAGTCTTTGACAGTGTTGATGTGGTGTTAGGCACAGTCGCTGCAACGGTCTGAATGCATTTCATTCTGCGTTGTGCAGACGTCTGCGGGTGTTGCTGACACTAACAAGATGGAGGGCATCACTGCTCAGAAAGCACACACAACAGGAAGATCTTATATAGTCAATCAGGTACAGCGATAAGGCCTGTTCTTGCTTATGCCACACGCATGGCTGACTGTCAAACGATAATCATTTGCATGTTGCATGATGATGAACCTACCCACCAAGTCCCCACCTGTCAGTAGATTCCTGCTGTGTGCAACTGTTGTTTTGAAGACGAGTGTATGTATATGTATAAATTATGTTATATGAATACTGTTTATCTGCATGATGACTGGATGATGACTTTGACACTCGGTTTGGTTTAAGGCTTTTTTGTAAGAATGACCCAAATAGCCTAAATAGCCAACAGTAACTACCTGTACGGGCCTCTTCTGCTCTCCTGGTTGTCTCAGGGGATGAAATCACTTCTTTGAACAGTGAGTAATGATGAGCCCGGGTCAGAAATGACAGCATAATCAGTATTAGCACCTTGACAACCAAATATATTTTAGAGTAGCAGATGGTACAGTGTGTTGTATCATATGCTTCATTTACTTTTTACATTGACTGAAGTGATTTCCCCCGCACGTATCTGAGAACCCTCCTGATAGTGCACATGCGTGGCGGTTCCTGTGTGGGGAAGGAGAGACGTGTTTTGTTTGGACAGTGCTGGCGTACTGACTGATCTGTTAACATTTAAGCCCTTGATAAAGATGTAAATCCTCTTTTGTTTGCATCCGCTTTAGAATATGATATACTGAATGTGTGGCTACAGATTGTGTAATATGACAAGGGAGAAAGGGATAACCTTTGACTGCACAGTTTGCAAATAGTAGAAGTATAGATCTTACCTAGTGGCTTTAGAGCCGGGTGAAATAAAGGGCCCATATCCCATATATGTATTACGTTTACATTTTAGGCATTTAGCTGACGCTCTTATCCAGAGCAACTTACAAGGTTATTCGTATTACAAGTAGGCCAACGTAGTGTTAGGAGTCTTGCCAAAGGACTCTTAATGGTGTAGCTCAGCATTTGCTACCTAGACTGGGATTCGAACCCCTGTTTCCCACATTGTGGGTGGTAGCTCCCTGGTGGGTAGAGGTGTTAATAATGTTAAAGCTTCCAAATGTATGATTTACTCCTCAGTTCATATGTGGGGACTAATCCACAAAGCAGCTTGCTGTGAATTATAATTTGGTGATGTCACAAAAAATAATGCACTTATATATACTAACCAACTGAAGTCATAATGAGGGTTTCAGCCCAGACTACTTAGCTATACATACACCAGTCAACTATAACATTACAATCACCTCAGTGTATCCATACTCGGCCTCCATTATATCAGCTCCACTTACCACATAGGTGCACCCTGAAGTTCTACAATTAGTCCATCTGTTTTTCCTCATGCTTTGTTAGCCTCCATCACCTTTTTTTCAATAACTGGGACCCCCACAGGACCACTACAGAGTATAACATGGGTGGTGGATTATTCTCAGCACTGCAGTGACCCTGTCATTGTGGTGTGTGTTGTGCTGGTGTGAGTGGATCAGACACAGCAGAGCTGCTGGAGTGTTTAAACACCTCAGTGACACTGCTAGACTGAGAATAGTCCACCAACCAAAAACATCCAGCCAACAGTGTCCTGTGGGCAGCGTCATGTAGGCAGCATACTATGGGCAACGTTCTGTGGTCAGCATCTTGTGCCCACTGATGAAAGACCAAAGGATGATCAACACAAACTGTGGAGCAGACGAAGAGCTATTGTCTCTGACTGTACATCTACAAGGTCTAGCAGCAAGGTAGGAGTGTCTAATAGAGTGGACAGTGAGTGGACACAGTGTATAAAAGCTCCAGCAGCACTGAAGTGTCTGATGCACTCACACCAGCACCACACACACTAACACACCACCACCCCCTCAGTGTCACTGCAGTGCTGTGAATGAGCCACCGCCCCCTTTACACCTGCTGTGCGGTTCTGACCACAGAAGCACAGACTCCTATATGGTTCGAGGAGCTGATAGAAGGGACAGTAATAAGATGGACATGATAAAGTTCGTGTCCGGTACTTAAGGGCCGCTGTATAAGAGGCTCTGTGGGTGGGAGAGGTGTTGCTCAGCAGGGCGCGTGTCCTCAGCTGCCACCTTTTCTTTCCTCTTTTTTTTTTCTCTTTGTGTAGAAGCTGCCTTCAAACAGCGACGCTTCTTCCTCTCGCCGCTTCCGTCATTTATCGCGCGTCACGAGGCAGAACCGTCAGTAAAAGCAGCGCGAAAGTTTGCGTCGGTGGTAGCGACCATGGTCCGCGATGGGTCTCACCGGGTTGTTGTTCCTGATGCTGTGCGGGAGCTGGAGCATGTCCCCGCGTCCTGAGAGCGCGATACCGGAGAGACCCGCGTTCGCGTTGGGAGCGCGCTCGTGAGGAAAGGTAAGTCGGGTTCTGCTGCTACCTGACGGAAATCTTCCACCATGGGCGCACAGTGTTGCGCTGCGTGGGGCTTACTTATTGAATACACGATGCGTAATGACAAGACGAAGCTCTGTCTGCTGGAGGGGGGAAGTTAGCGGGGTGGGGGGTTGCTTTTTATGGCGTACCTTGACGGTCGTAGGTAACGCACGAATCCGGCGTTCACTTCAAGTGGGCGAACGAGAGGCTGAAATTGGCTTCTTATTAACTGTTGCACCATTTAAGGTGGACTGGAGAATTCCAATTACAAGCCAACTTCAGCCTCGCACGGCTACCCCAGTTTCTCTTCCACAGTGGGGGATAAAAGCTCAAGATTTCATGAACACTGTTCTCTTTTCTGCAGGTATTTTTCCCCCTTTCCTTCGTTTCTTCTTTTTTTTTTTTGTTTTGGTTCACGGCAATGGAGAGCCCCTCTTCAGCTGGCAGGCGGCAGGCGTGGGCGACCAGCAGCCGCCGCTGGCTCCCCCTGGCGGACACCGAGCCACAGAGCACCAACCCCTCAATCACCCCGCCACCCCAAAACTTTTCCATGCAGGACGAGGTCTTCATGGAAGGTAGGTAGCAATAATGTTCAGGCGGTAGACATGCATAAGGTGGGGTTGCAGGTGTCTTGGACTTGGGCCAACTCTCATTTAGTTAAGGGGGACTATTATACTAATATTTGGGGGTCTACTAAGGAACTTCAAAGTTCACTGCTTCATATTGTACCTCTGTATAGACCCTCTGTCTGAAACGGACCGAAGTCCACGAATTTTGAATTTGGACAGTGCTTCCAACTAAAAGTCACTGATTTTACATTTAGTGAAATAGCTCAGGTAGAGATCCTGTGTGAGTTCAGTGTGCTCTGATTGGTTAGCTCACTCACTCTGTTCTGATTGGTTTACTGTTAGAGTGACATTTGGCTTAGGTGCTCTTCTTACCTGGGATTCACCATCCAAAGGGCACCAGTCAAAGTCTTGCCCAGGGTATCACATTGGTCGGGGCTGCCTCTGCACTAGCGATTTAGGCTGTAGGAAGCACCGTGGTAAGGTTACTGCAGTGGTAGCTTCTCCAGCTGTACTGACACCTCCATTCAATAAAGAATAAGCTTCCACAGCAATGTGGGGTTCACCAGAGCCCACACTAAGGACGCCTACAAGGAGTATAGGAGCACCTCTTTGAACATCATAGTGAAAAAAGGGAAACCCCACAGCCTTGTGTTCATTACAGTGACGAGCAGAAATGTGCAACATGGGACAGTGCTTCCAACCACAAGTCACTGATTTTACATTTAGTGAAATGGCCAAATCTCGGTTCAGCAATATAGGTAAATATACATTATGCGTTATTTGAGTTAGTCATGAGGAGTGAGAATGTTGGCATGCAATAACCGCTCTAAAAAGTCTGACGGGGCATCATGTGTGTCCACTAATAGACTGTACTGGCTGCTAAGGCTTCATGTCAGGGCACTGCGGTTGCCTATGTTGATTACATTTGTGATGCCAATTGTAGATGCTCCCATAACTTTCAGTAGACCACACAAGCATGTCCTAGATGTTTAAAAACGCATGATTACACACAAAGGTGGGAGCTGATCGTCTTAGTTATGAAAGAACGGTAATTTACCCATTTTAGCATATTGCTTTCCCAGAAACTTATAAAGAAAGAAATGTGAAAATTAACCTAACTCCACTGCTTATGAGACTTTGATCTCTTTTCACATTGCAGAGCTGAAATCTACTCATATCAGTAAAAAAGGCAGGTCAAAATTTGCAAGATTTTGCTTTGTATCCACTGTGTCAGCAGTCAATCTTGTGGAGCAACAAGTGGTAAATGAAGAAGCTTACTCTCAGATCAGTTCACTGCTGTAGATTCAGGCAGTATACAAACGTATCATTTAGATGATGATCATAATGCATCTGTAATCTGGATACTGTCTTTATTTCTGTAACTGTAATTAGTTAAATAGTTGCGCTGTTTTTGTATCCTGATTATGTAACACCGTTACATCCGTTCTGTTACTACCCAACCCTGGTAAAAATAATTTCTTCTAGGGTTGAGAGATTGATCGTTTTATATAGAAATTGCAGATTTGAAAAGTACAGTTTTCAAATCACAGGGCTTACAGTGCCTTTGTGTATGTATGCATGTATGTATATATAAACATATGTATATTTATATAAAACTATATATATATATATATATATATATATATATATATATATATATATATATATACACATATATAAAAACTTGCCATTTGTATATGTATTCACCCCCTTTGCTATGAAGCCCCTCCCTTAAAGAGTAAAACTAGTTACCTTCAGAAGTCACATGCTTAGTGAAATGAAGTCCACCTGTGTGCAGTCTAAGTGTCACATAATCTGTCAGTATATATACAGCTTTTCTGAAAGGCCCCAGAAACTGCAACATCATTAAACAAGAGGAAACACTACAAAACAACACCATGAAGACCAAGGGGATCTCCAAACAAGTCAGGGACAAAGTTGTTGAGAAGTACAAGTCAGGCTTGGATTATAAAAAAAATATCAAAATCTCTGATGATCCCTTGGAGCACCATCAAATCCATCATCATCAAATGAAAAGAACATGGTACCACAACAAACCTGCCAAGAGAGGGCCACCCACCAAAACTCTCAGACCGGGCAAGGAGGGCATTAATCCGAGAGGCAGCACAGAGACTGAAGGAGCTGCAGAGTTTCCAAGCAGAGACTGGAGTGTCTGTCCATATGACCACAATAAGCTGTACACTCCATAGAGCTGGGCTTTATGGAACAGTGGCCAGAAAAAAAGCCTTTACTTCCAGACAAAAATAGGAAGGCTTGTTCTGAGTTTGCCAAAAGGCATGTGGGACTCCCCAAATGCATGGAGGAAGGTGCTTTGGTCAGATGAGACCAAAAGTTAACTATTCGGCCATCAAAGAAAATGCTATGTCTGGCGCGAAATCAACACATCTCATTACCCAAATGACACCATCCTGTGTTCTGTGGGGATATTTTTCAACAGCAGGGACTGGGAAACTGGTCCGAGTTGAGGGGAAGATGGATGGTGCTAATTACAGGGATATTCTTTCGGTCTGTCAGTGATTTGATACTGGGACGAAGGTTTACCTTCCACCACCAGCCAAAACCAAACCAACTTGAAGGAGCTGGAGCAGTTTTGCCTTGAGGAATGGGCAAAAATCCCAGTGGCAAGATGTGGCAAGCTCTTAGAGACTTATCCAAAGTGACTTACAGCTGTAATTGCCGCAAAAGGTGCCTCTACAAAGCATTGACTTTAGGGGTTATACACACCGAGGTTTTCTGTTATTTTGTCCTATTTTTAAAAAATCTAATATTTACAGTTGTAGGCATGTCCTATAAGTGAAATGATAAAACTATCAAAAAATCCAGTTTAATTCCAGGTTGTGACGTAGCAAAACCCAAAAACCAACCCAAGGGGGGTGAATACATTACATCAACACAATCCTAATTAACAGGCTGACACATTGGTCTTTATAGACTCAAAAAAGGCCTCTCCTAATTTAGACGGACTGACCATGATTTACATCGCAGTTGTAACACTGGTCAGAAAAATCACAATTAGATACGTTATCCATGTCGTTCAGTCCTAATTTCTGCAATCTACACCTGCATGGAGAACAGCCACATACACATAGACGATTTAGAGTGTCTGACTTGCACTGTAGGTTTCCTCACTAGCAGAAATGTTTCAGACTTGCTAAAGACTTGCGATGTGAAATGGGACCACACTGAGGCAAACAACTACGATGTTAAACAGCAAACCTGTACACTTTTTTTCATTAGGCCAAGTGCCAAAAACCAACCGAGGCTAACAGTGCATGTGACAAACTCCTTGTGACATCCTGTGACAGCATATTCCAAACTTACTTCAAATGTAAATGCAAATTAAACTAAGTCTCTATTTATATTTACACTCTTCAGGTACATGAACATGATTTAAGACACAGATCCAGTGAGAGACGTAGTAACATAGCTTGCATTAGTTTGGGCTAATGATTTTGGCCAGTGATGGTGATCATGGTGATCATTCTGACTACTATGATTTAAATGAATATAAATTGATATTTCTGTTTTTATTAAGCTGTTTTCTATTTTTCTTTTCTGTCTGAGAAGACCGGAATATCCACTTCTTCTGGTTTGTGGCTTGAACACTGAAAGTAGTGTGCCAAACTGACATGTCAATACATATGCATTCATTCCATTACGGAGGCCCAAACACGTCATGATAGGGGTCATTTAGAGAGATCACAAACACATTGTGTAGGTGTTTGCTTGCTTCTGATTGGACAGGCTCATCTACATGCAGGTCATAAGTTCTGTGTTAGTAGATTAGATTTAAATATTGCACTCATTTATACGGTTCAAATGCCAGTCAAACAGCTTTCACCTCAATACAAATAGCACCGCCTACCCTAGAATGCAAATGACCAGAAACAAGACATATAGTTTCCATCGCATAAGTATGGGGTGAAATCTGTCTTACTTCATTCAACCATTTTTGTTACAAGCTATGCTAAGTGAAAGAAATGATCTGTGCGGCAGTAAACCAGAAGTGCACTATTAATGTTGTCCGTCAACATTTTTACTAGAGAATGGAGTGCATTAGTCAGATCGAAGATAAGACAAGTACCTGAGAACTTCAGTGCTAATCTTTAAAGTGAGGCCATGTGTCATGCAGCGTGTTGGTATTTATCTTAAGTGAAGTGCTTAAGAGATGCCTTTAAATGATATATTTATATTTTAACATTGCAAGTGCTCAAACGCAGGGCCTAAAACTTAACATTCAATAATGGATTTTTTTCACTTTTATAAAAGTTTCTAATATTTTCATAACGTTAAAAGACATAAAATAAAGATTTCTTAAGTATCAGTGGAAACGCACAAGACAACTAATTATAACTAAACGTTATAACTAAAAATCACTGTTTTTTTAAAGTGACCACTGTAGCATATGTACAGCAATACTATTGACTAAACATTGTGGAGGCAACTCACAGTAGAGAGATGCCATGATGCATCTTCTTTTCTGATGCTAGTTTTAAAACGTTTTTAAGCTATAGAATTTAAAGTAGACCTATTAAAATCATCAACCCATTGACATATATCAGAAAGTCTAGTTTGCTTGGAGGCAGTTTGCTTGAAGAATATTGAACAGTGACAAGCATTACAGTATGTTTGGGCATCCTTACACATAATGCTGAAAGATGGCAGCACTGCATGGATTATGCTCTTATAGTCCGTTTAGAGTCAGTATAGTGCTATACAATACCTTGTATATTGAATCATAGAGTTTGGTGCGGTGTTTTGTTACCTTGAGAAGTTTTCTTTAACACAGTTGCACAATGCAGAAGTGAGCAAATACGGAAGTGTCTCAGTGTAGACATTGCTGAAATGTTTTTAATATTTCAGATGGCTGCAGTTAAGCACAGCTGGCTAATAATGATACTTTTGAAAATACTGTAAGCTACATCTATCCAAGAAAGATGTGTTACGGTGGTTGGTGTAGCTCAGTGGATAACACCACTACCCACCAAGTAGCCACCACCCCACGTGGGAGACTGGGGTTCGAATCCCAGTATGGGTGACTATGCTGTGCTACACCAACAAGAGTCCTTGGGCAAGACTCCTAACACTACACTGGCCTACCTGTAATGTGGTTAACCTTGTAAGTTGCTCCGGATAAGAGTGTCAGCTAAATGCCAGAAATGTAAATGTGAGACCCTTCAGGCTACAAACTCGTCTCTAGGGTGAGACTTTCTTCAGTACCTATGGTTAGGGCACGTAAATGTAAAATATCCAATTCCAGTTAGTATTTTTAAGCTACATTGTCTTCTGTTATTATATAGTATTTTGTTTTTCTGCTTTAAAAAAGGTACACATGTTTCTTTGGGATCCTTTGAATATTGCCAGGATTCGAATATTGAAATCTAAGGTCTTATATTTCTAATTTCTCATATTTAATCACAAGAAGATGAAGAAAATGTACAGAGTGATGATACACTGCAGCTCAGGTATTATGTTTCAGATCTGTGAAACTTGAAGGCTTTGCTAGGATTTGTACAGACATGGTGAAAATTACTATTACTGTAATAAGCCTGTGAGTGACTATATTAGGAGAAACGGAACCTGTGGCCTTAGTATGGTAATTTGTGGTGTCATTATAGTAACTTGTGGCCTCTAAATAATCATTTGTAGCCATGACCCTTAAAAAAAATAATTACCATGCCACCTTAGGGCCTTTATAAATTGCAGAGGAAGCACGTTATTTTACTTTTGCTAGCTTGAAACGTTGTGCTTCCTTCACGTAGGAAGTCAAGGATGCGCTGTTAAAGACATGATTGAGAAGATAACAGAGATAACACCGTAGCTTTTAACTTCAGAAAGGCTAAGCTGATGGTTTACTATTTCTAGAAACAGTTCTAATAGATGTAGAAGCAAGTACAGAAGATGACACATCTCTTGCAACATCCAGTGTTGTACTGGTTGGCTGTAGTTTTAGTTTGACAGCTGATACGACACAAGCCCTCGGCTACTTTTGGGTTTTAAAAGATGTTTTGAAACGCGTTCCTCTGCCTGTGGCTACGGTTTTTCTCTGCCTGCACTGTCACATAAAATGTAAGGCACAGCTGCATATCAGTTTCCTCATCTGTGGGTTAGGGTTAGTTCATGAAGTGTGTTCATGAACTTTTCTGACTGTGTAGACTATTTGTTTAACAGACAATAAGCAGAAAAAGGAGAGTGGAAAATCTAGAAGGTGCAAAACCAGTGAAAGAGTAAACACGGCTTTCTGTCTAACTCACACATGCACAAATGTACAGAGAGCTAACACCTGAATGTATTTTCCACAGGATGCTCTACAGGAAAGATTCAAACCTGGCTCCAAGGCTGTGGGTAAGTGTGTGTGTGTGTGTGTGTGTGTGTGTGTGTGTGTGTGTGTGTGTGTGTGTGTGTGTGTGAGCGCATGAGCTTGTAGGGGAAAGCAGACAGTCTTCTACGTCAGCAGCAAAGCAAGTAGCTCACTGTGGTTAAACTTTGTGAGCTGCAAAGCAGTAAAAACAAATTAATGGAAACTACCAAGCGGTGATCCGGTTAAAGGTTGTGATCGGAATTACAATATAATAATATAATAAAGGCCCACATGTGACTGCACCTTCGGAGAGGATCGAGAACAAGTGCAGTGACTGCATCACACGGCTTGCTGTGTAAAGCTTTAGATTAAAGAAAGTATTTCTGACTGACTTCAGGGCTGCTGTTTGATCTAACTGTTTTGTCTTGACCGGTTCCTGTAAGTGGTGTGACATGTTGGAAGTAGTGGCAGTTGTCAGCTGCTAAATGGAAAAGCCTGTTTCTGTGAGATGCTGTTCTCACACCCGCCAGCACTTCGCTGAGTGTCAGTGAACAGTGTATAGATGTGTGTACTGAATAAAATGCCGGACTAGCCGCTGTTTCCTGTAAATGTTACCGGCGATATAAAATGCTGTTTCGTGATTCATCTGCAGTCTGTAGGGGTTTGTGTGTGAGTGTGTATATTTATCGAAGCATCTAGCTGCATGCCTGCAGGTCGCCCACGAACCACACAGATTCAGATGTGATAAAATGTGACTGCTATGTTTTCACTCTTGCTTCTTTCTGTCTTTCTCTCTTCCATATGTTCATGTACATCTTTAGAAATGAACCCAGCCATGAAAACCCCAGTCACCTCACTGTGGGTAAGTTCAGTTATCTGGTTAGCAGCGTTAATCAGTTTAAGACTGCATGATATGGTTCCATAATCAGAATGGCGATATGAGAAGCAGTAAGCTATTATTATTAACATAGTGCACCTCTGACCAGATGTGCCGCAAGTACAGATGTTTCTTGGATATGTAAACAGAAATTTAACTGACCTCTCTTTTACCAAACCTTTCATTTACCACACCCCTCATTTACCACACCTCTTAATTACCACACCCCTCATTTACCACACCTCTTATTTACCACACCTCTCATTTACCACACCTCTTAATTACCACACATCTTATTTACCACACCCCTCATTTACCACACCTCTCATTTACCACACCCCTCATTTATCACACCTCTTATTTACCACACCCCTCATTTATCACACCTCTTATTTACCACACCCCTCATTTACCACACCTCTCATTTACCACACCTCTCATTTACCACACCCCTCATTTTTACCACAATTTACCACAGCTCTGTTGTGTAAAAAAATAATAATTAAAAATGAATAAGTACTAGCAGTAACTGACATCAGGACCAAAAGCTGTTTATTTGTGCACGGTAAAGGAACTGGAACATACACCGAGAGTGACACAAAAATATTTGGTTTATTAATTAAATAATTTTTTGCATGAAAAATACACACTGCATGTGCCTTGTTTTCTTGTTTTGTTTTTTTTTTGGTTGGACTTTTGCCATGTTATTCTCCCTGTAATAAAAGGCTGAATATCTATCAAATGGTCCTTTGCTTTTCACGATATGAGCAAACTGTGGAATTGTGCAGGATGCTTTCCAGTTTGGGAAAAAATTGAGTTTTTCTCCTCCTCCTCCTCGAGCTAACACTTTAAGAACTTATTATGAAGAAGATGGAGCACGAAAGGAACGGGCCAGATGTCCTCAAATGCAAATACGTGTTACTCCACACAGAACAAGTCAATGGTGACCCAGGGCTATTCTCCATATTGGAAGAGTGAAAGAAGTGCGGACAACTTCTTCACTTCATTCAAAAGATAAAAGAATTCGAGCATTTCTACAAATAACTCCATGTCTTGTTTGAGCTGCATTAAGAGAATCTGATCTGAGTCAGAGAAGCGTTCTAGTGGGTCAGGCGCGGTCATCATGTCGTCATGTCAGTGGCAGAAACGACTGGGATTGTTTGGCGTGTTTGCAGAAATCTAACAGAGTATCAGTTTTTGAGTCTGTTCAAGTATTGAACAGAATTTTTTATGAAGATGGAACAGAATTTTTACTTTTGCTGTTTAATTTGGAAAAAACAACAAAGAATACACAGATAGCTGCAGTATGACTGGGAATATAAACTCCTATGACAAAACCTAGCGTGTTTATGGTGGTATTGACTTCAGGCTTCTGCAGATGGTGTTGCATGGACAACAATCAGGCTATAAATACCTGTGGAGTGTGCAATGGGATTTTATAGATGGAGAAGAGGTGCTACAGTGCAGTGAATGTCTCGTTCCATGTGTGGAAAATGGCTCCAAAGCAGGTGTAAATGATTGGCTAAAAGGAATGATTGGATTTGGGGGTGCCAAAGACCATAGTGTAAAGGAAGTAGCTGAATTTTCAGGTATTTGGATGGGTCTACCAGCAGTGGCTAAAATCCCAGACTACAGGAAATCCTCCTCAGAATTGTGCCAGGGAAGGCATCCACCAAATCAAGTCAAGTCAAGTAGTTTTATTTGTCATTTCAACCATATACAGTGGTGTACAGTACACAGTGAAACGAAACAACGTTCCTCCAGGACCAAGGAGCTACACAGAACAATAAATACAATAATACACAAGACAGTTTACAATGTACGAAACAGCAAACAATAATACAGGGAGAGGACAGTGCAGATAGCTCACTGGTAGTGGGAGCAGTAAAGTGTGGTTATGTCTATTTTTTATTGGTGAACATTGTTTTAGCAGCAGTTATGTCCATATTTTGATATAAATGTAAACACTGTACTGTTTATGTGTAGACAGATTTAAAAGATGAGATTGTGAGATTATCTGGCCCAACTGCCCAATTCTTTACTACAAGAGTGGCTAAACATTGATGTTGCCCACATCCAGAAACTTGACCAGTCCATGCCAAATTAAATCACAGCTGTTATTTGTGCTTGTGGAGCTGTTACACACTATTACTGACTCATTTTTTTGTCCGCTTCTCTGGATCTGTGGTTGGTCCAGATAAGTTTTGCTTGTTTTGATTCAGATCTTTCTTGTTAAATGAGTCGTTTTTGTATATGAGTCACTTTTCATTTAAAAAGCACTTCACTTAATTTGAGTCAAGCATCACACAGGCTGAGAAAGAGCTATTTCAGGCCAGGTTCGTTACAGTATTGGATTTGGTTTAGTCTTTTTCTCCTCTATTATTCAACACAGCCTTTTCTGCTTGATGTCAATAACTGGTATTGGATTGGTACTGTCTATAGTCAGGGTTGGCCTAGCACACAATAAAAACATTGTGATATAATATTATAATAGCAACAATTAATAAACAATTTATTGTGCAGGCCTGATTATGTTTCAGGGTGATCGTTCCATATACAGTGTTACATTATGAAGTGGTAGAAAGTGCATACTAGTGTTTATTGTAGTTTATTGTAGTCATTAGTTTGTTGTACTGAGAGCTCTGGAAATGAAGAAATCCTCATATTCACCTTACTTTACAGAATCTCTGCTGAAAGCTGCTTCCAGTTTTGAAGATGACCTGAGCCTCGGTGCTGAAGGTAGGTAAAGAAGCCAATATTATAGGAACCGTTGAGTGATTTGCATCAACATGAGACAGTTAGGTATTCTGGGATCTTTCTAAACAGAAAGGCAGTGTTGCAGGCAGTAAACGTGACACACGTGAAGGTCACATGTGGGCCAGTGTTCTTTTCCCCATGAGGTTTTCCTTCAATTCCGTAGGCTAACACCTGCTCTGTAGCATTTTTTCAGCAAGTTCTAACTCGCAGTCCTGACTCGCTGCCTGCTTGCTGTAGCCAATCAGTTAGTCCTGTCAGCGCCGTATCGCGGAATGACAACAATGGCTTGATTGTGAGTGCAAAAGCACAACCTCTTCCTTGAGTGACATCCTTGTACTTGTCAGCAAGCCTCTGTCAGTGACTGCATGATAGCAGTGGTTATACACATAGCAACAGCCGGAGCTGGATAGAGGTCATCTCTCAGTCTCAATCAGGATGTAGCAACACTCCTAGACCAGATATGAATCAAGCAATCTAAACAAATACCCACCCAAGCAGACAGACACGGCAGCAGAGCAACATATAGAATGCATTTAGACCAGCATGAAAGAAAAAACATACCAGCAGCACTCAGCTTAATGTAGCTTTGATATGAAGACCGGGTTTATCTCAATCATTTTTTGGTCTCCTATATATATATATATATATATATATAAGCTGTTTTATCCCCCTGTTAGGTTCCATTTTGGCTTTTTTAAACGTAGACTGCATAATTCTATGAGTGCTATTTTATAGTTGTATGTCTTCACACTTATGTTTCTAAAGTATTCTAAAGTAAATAAAGTAAATAAAGCATTAAGCTTAAAATAAGGAAATGAGTAGCCATGTCTAAACTTTTGATTGGTACTGTATCTTGAAATGTTCAGTAGAACATATTGCCATGGCAGGCAGACATAGCCAGTGAAGAGTGTCATAACCAGTTAGAATGTCAGGAGCTAAACTAGCGGCCTAACATCAGATTAACCACTAACAATCAGAAAGTGACCATAGAATCAGTTGATTTCCAGTGGGCTGGACCATTTTTATAAAAACATCGTTCTTAACCTTCTAGAAGTTACGTCACTGGATACAAGTCATAGTCTAACTAGGTGCCAGTTAATTAGAAATGGAAAACTAGTAGAAAAGCCTTAGAGAGTCCCTGTAAATCTGCTACAGGATAGAGTATATACTATTATATCTGTCACACACTTTAAATAAAACAGAGTGTCTTTTACAAACAACAAATTGCTGTGTTTATTCTAGAACAGCAGAATTCAAGCTAAAATCTGAGATACTAGCCTTGTCATAAGACCTATGTGTTTTTTTTACCCCACATTCTTGATTGAGTTTTGACGTTTATTACCAATGGTCTTGAAAGGTTTGATCGCTAATGAGTGATGATGTCATAAAGGGGGAAATGCGTAGTCTTTAGCATGAGGAAGAGCTGTCAGGGACAGCCTTGGATCTAGGCAGAGATGGTCAGCCGTCAAGGGCCCCATCAAAACACAAATTAGATATACTCCTGTGTCTGCGTAAATGATGGCGCGGGAAGTACAGCGTATTACGTGAATGCTCTTTTATTAGAACATTGCAGCAGGGGAGCTGCTGGAACGCCTGTGATAGCAGGCAGCTCACGTCTAGCCATACACTTTTACTGGACGGTAGGCGCTAACAGCCCAGTGGACCCCTCATAGCTAGTGGTCTTGTGTTACTGGGAGCGGTGGCAACAGCTCTGTGTCATGCAGTTTAAATAGCCACATGCGTACACTTAAGCTTTTCTCTCAGCTCTCTGGTCATAAATAGCCACACAGCTCTCGACCATGGTAGCCACACAAGCCACAGTCAGGAGTGAAGGCTTTAATGTGTAAACAGGTTGTTGTTGTAAGTCTAGCGTGTGTTGGGTGCGCTGCATGTGCTAGTTGTTGAGGGTAGTTGATGTGGTTTGTGTGGTTACCGTGGACAGGATTTTGTGTGGGTGATGACCGTGCCTCTCTCCTGATGCTGTGTTCAGTAAAAGAGTGTTTGCTTAAACCGCTGTTTCCTGTTTCGTCCTCTTTGCTGAAGCCACAATAGTATGAGTGTGGATGTGTGCGTATATATATGCTCCCGAGTAAAAAATAGGCCCACCCCAAATACAGTGTCTTTACTGACTCTTGATACTTCACTTACTCTTGCTACTTTACTGACTCTTGATTCTTTACTTACTCTTGCTACTTTACTGACTCTTGAATCTTTACTCACTCCTAATTCTTTACTGACTCTTGAATCGTTACTGACTCTTAACACTTTACTGACTCTTGATACTTTACTGACTCTTAACACTTTACTGACTCTTGATACTTTACTGACTCTTGATTCGTTACAGACGCTTGATTCTTTACTGACTCTTAACACTTTACTGACTCTTGATACTTTACTGACTCTTGATTCATTACAGACTCTTGATTCTTTACTGACTTTTGATACTTTACTGACTCTTGATTCGTTACAGACTCTTGATTCTTTACTGACTCTTGATTCGTTACAGACGCTTGATTCTTTACTGACTCTTGATACATTACTGACTTTTGATACTTTACTGACTCTTGAATCGTTACTCACTCTTGATACTTTACTGACTCTTGATACTTTACTGACTCTTGATTCATTACAGACTCTTGATTCTTTACTGACTCTTGATTCGTTACAGACGCTTGATTCTTTACTGACTTTTGATACGTTACTGACTTTTGATACTTTACTGACTCTTGATTCGTTACAGACTCTTGATTCTTTACTGACTCTTGATTCGTTACAGACTCTTGATTCTTTACTGACTCTTGATACATTACTGACTTTTGATACTTTACTGACTCTTGATTCGTTACAGACTCTTGATTCTTTACTGACTCTTGATTCGTTACAGACTCTTGATTCTTTACTGACTCTTGATACGTTACTGACTTTTGATACTTTACTGACTCTTGATTCGTT
The DNA here is from genome assembly GCA_024036415.1 of Prochilodus magdalenae. NCBI lineage: Eukaryota > Metazoa > Chordata > Actinopteri > Characiformes > Prochilodontidae > Prochilodus > Prochilodus magdalenae. The sequence continues at coordinate 780,061 of JAMWET010000848.1, forward strand.
ACAGACTCTTGATTCTTTACTGACTCTTGATTCTTTACTGACTCTTGATACATTACTGACTTTTGATACTTTACTGACTCTTGATTCGTTACAGACTCTTGATTCTTTACTGACTCTTGATTCGTTACAGACTCTTGATTCTTTACTGACTCTTGATACGTTACTGACTTTTGATACTTTACTGACTCTTGATTCTTTACTGACTCTTGATACTTTACTGACTCTTGATTCATTACAGACTTGTTTCTTTCTTTTTTTTTCAGATTTCTACCCTATAGAACTTATTATGTTAAACATAAAGATTATAGCAGTTCTTTTCATCATTATTACAGACGGTTCCATTATGTCACGAGATGAACATAAGAGATGAAAAAAGGAGATTCTTCTTTGCGATTCTCAGGGGGTTCAAATAGACGATATTTAAGTATGGCAGAATTAATTTAAAACCTTGTCTATATCTACACTGCAAATGAAGAAACAAACCAAACAACTTTCAAAGAATAGCTTGAGACTAACATTAGTGTGCTACTCTGTTAAAATGTATCTACTTGGTCTAAATAGCTATATAACTAATCAGCCACACAAAGTTTTGTTGCTACACTCGCAAAATACTTTTGTACACAGTTTGCAAAGTTAGAAAGACTAAGGAATAAAAATCAGAACAGACAAATCAGCTTGAGGAGGTGGGGCTTACATACTCTTGAGCTCCCCCAGATGGAGGGTGAATACAGCTGTACGGTATGAGTACGATAATGTGATTTTGGAACATTGAAGCATGTGAATCCTTTGTAGTTGACCCCTAAAATAACATGATCAACACTGAAGCATGTTCATAATAGGTCCTCTTTATTGTAAGTACAGATAGCTCTAGTGTTGGGGTGGCTACTCTGAAAAGCAGTCCATTGCAGTACAGCCAATTACTAATAACTTCTCTCAGACTATCCAGGGATTATATTACTTAGTATTTAATAGAAACCAAATGGTATAAAGATAAACAATTAACACTTTACTTCTACATATCACTAAATAATCTCACTATATGGGCAGATTATTTACCTTGCCTGAAGCATGTTTTTATTTAAACAAGCAAAATTACCAGCTAATATAGTAAAATAATTTCACAAATCTGATTTCTGTTTTCTTCTACACTAGGTGGTTGTCCAGAATCACTAAATGCACCTGTGAGATATACAGCATGTTATATCTGTACTACAAACGTACTACAAACTAATACTACACTGTATCTGTTGTGTTTTGCAGGCTAGTACACAAAATATCAGCATACCACATTTCTTATTTCATAACAGGAAGTGATTCAGCTTACCTCATACCAGGCTGGATAATGAAAGCTGGCAGGGTGGAGTGTTTTTACAAAAATACAAACAAATAAATACATTATGTACTAGAATACGTTTATTTTGACAGGCTGTTTTTACAAATGTGGGTTTAAGATACACCATTTTTTGGCCGCTGCTACAATCGAAGCCGCTAGCACATCACTGACCACCATTTTTCAGCATTTTTTGCCAGACGTTAGAAGCTCCTCCCTTTCCATTTCCTGTTGCATTGTGGGACAGTAGTGTCCAATGTTACCGTTCTCAACAAATATCGAATGGTTTGTGTGAATTGTGGATTTGTAGTTATACTCAACCTTAACTTCAGAGCTGTACTATATACTGCATACTGAAAAACTATTTAGTATTAGTGTGCCGTTGGGATGAACCCTAAGTGTCTCCAAATTAAACTTTTGACCGTCAGTCTAAGTGCAGAGATTGAATGTAATGACTACCTGTTAGAGTAAGGATGTGTTTTGCAGTGACTGAACTGAACACACACATCCCCCACTTTTTTTTTTTTTTAATAAAAAAAGAAAGAGGGGAAAAAAAACAAAAAAACTGTCTACTGCTATTGTTCTACCGACTGGATAACCTTAGTACTGCTGCTAAATTCAAAGTACAGTGTTTACAGTGTCTAATGTTTACATTTATACCAAATACGTACAACTGCACCTCACTGCTCCCAATACTTACGGGCCAACTGCACTGTCCCCCCTCCCCTGTATTTATTGTTTATTGTCTTGTAATGGTCTTATGTTTTTATAGTATAGTGTCTTGCGCACTTGCACACGTGCACTTTATGTTGTATTGTATTGTGTAGTCTATTGTTAGTAAGGAGGGGCTGTGCATTTTCCAGTAATATGTTGCCCCTGTCATTTGAAGTATGAATTTGACAGGTCGTATCGTTTTGCCTATGGCTCTTTTTTACGTCACCATATGAACTGTAACATCATCAATTATGATTAAGGGTTTTTGGCAATTTCCACTTCAAGGGCCCACGTTGTGGAAAATTAAATGTGAACTCAATGTTTCTGTGATGTCATAAAAATGACTAATTTACATAAACGGTATATCTGTCCCGCCCATGCACACTAAAGTCTGTTGAATAAGGCACAACACAGGGCAACCAATCAGAACAGATGTCATTTATATTATTTATAACAATTAGTATTAGTGTGCCGTTGGGACGAACCCTAAGTGTCTCCAAATTAAACTTTTGACCATCAGTCTAAGTGCAGAGAGTGACTGTAATGACTACCTGTTAGAGTAAGGATGTGTTTTGCAGTGACTGAACTGAACACACACACACACACACACATCCCCCACCTTTTTTTTTTGTTTTTTGTTTTAATAAAAAAAGAAAGAGGGGGAAAAAAACCAAAAAAACTGTCTACTGCTATTGTTCTACCAACTGGATAACCTTAGTACTGCTGCTAAATTCAAAGTACAGTGTTTACAGCGTCTAATGTTTACATTTATACCAAATACGTACAACTGCACCTCACTGCTCCCAATACTTACGGGCCAACTGCACTGTCCCCCCTCCCCTGTATTTATTGTTTATTGTCTTGTAATGGTCTTATGTTTTTATAGTATAGTGTCTTGCGCAATTGCACATGTGCACTTTATGTTGTATTGTGTAGTCTATTGTTACATGTAGCACCTTGGTCCAGGAGGAACATTATTTCGTTTCACTGTGTACTGTACACCACTGTATATGGTTGAAATGACAAATAACACCACTTGAACTTGAACTTGAACTCGTAATCTGAGCAGAATTGTAAATACATCCTGTCATTGTTTTATAGCACTAGATGCTGGTCTGGATCGCGAAGAGTTTGGGTAAGAAACTTCCTTCCTGACGTACATTTCATTCTGTTGAAATCTTTCCTTTCAGGGCTGAAATATTCTTTTACAGAGATCATCCTAACTTAGGCTCTTGTCCCTGCAGGCACTGCCCATTGCTCCTGCCTCCTCCTAAATCACGTAAAGACTTCCACACAAGGTTGCAAACCACTTTTACTGCCTGCTTGTTATACGTTTGGTTTATGGTTCCAGTCACTTATCTTACCATTTATATACCATGTGTTTGTGTCTCAGCAGCACTCCTCAGCAAAGGCTCAGCCTACCATTGTGTAACATGGGTCACAGCATGGCATCCAGTGCCTTCTCATCTGCCACCAATAAAACTGCTTCCAGGTAATGTACCTCTAAATGAACAGGACTTGCATAAAACCTCTCACGTAGGTAACTGCTCAAGGGATTGCTTTACCTAAACTAAAGGATGCAGAGCAAAAACTAACTGACTTACCTTTTTTATTTAAGGGTTAAAACGTTTAGCTTAAGATGTTCCAAAGTGAACTAAAATTGAGCAGAATGTAACTAAATAACAGGTTTGATGGTATATCAGACATCTGTCATGATCATGTGAACCCAAAGGTGTCTAGTGAGGTTAGCATCCTAACCAGAGGCGATAGTGAGTCACTGTAGCATTGAGTCGAATCAGTCCAACATGAGAGGATGAAGTAGTAGCACTGCTACCCCACTAGGACATTCAAACCTCATGTTGAAGGTCCATCCTCCAGTTAGGTTATCTAAGGAAGAGTAAATGCAACGATGGCTGAAGTACTTGGCAAGCAATCACCGCCACCGCCTCTTGGCAAAAAACCATGCTTAGCAGCAAACATAATAGGTGATACCAATAGAAGCACAAAAATAGATAAACAGAATCCACCCCTGGGGATGCTTTGGTGAGTAAAGGGATGAAGGTTGATGCTGAACTTGCAATGCGACTGGTAACAGTTGGAAGGGGAGAAGGAGGGACTGTGCATTTTCCAGTGATATGTGGCCCCTGTCATTTGAAGTATGAATTTGACAGGTCGTATCGTCTTGCCTGTGGCTCTTTTAAGTGTTTTGTGTCACCATATGAACTGTAACAACATCAGTTATGATTAAGGGTTTTTGGCAATTTCCACTTCCGTTTTTTCACTTAAAGGGCCCACATTGTGGAAAATTAAATGTGAACTCAATGTTTCCGTGATGTCATAAAAAAATACTAATTTACATAAACGGTATATCTGTCCTGCCCATGCACACTAAAGTCTGTTGAATAAGGCACAACACAGGACAACCAATCAGAACAGAGGTCATTTACATAATTTATATCAGTCTGAAAGGCTCTGCTAGTTTTGGAAAATGATTAATTAGAAATTAATAATCGTTTTTGGTCCATAAAACAACACAAAGTTGATCAACGGACTTCAGGGAGAAAAACATGTAATATACACATAAATATTTAATGTGTCTCTGGTTAGACCCATAAAGCCTACAGGCCCTAACATCCCTCCAGGCAAATAAGGGCATTGTTGTACCAAGAGCTTGCTATTGTTTCACCTTTCTGTCTCTCTCTCATACATTGTCTATGTCTCTCTACCTCACACATGCTAGTGTGTCTGAGGTGCTGCAGATGTGTGCGGAGGATGCAGAAGAGACTCTTTATCAGTTGGGGTTTGGATGTGAGGAGCCGCAGGTCACTGCTCGCATCCCGGCCCGATTTTTCACTTTTCCCTCAAAGCTCAAAGGCATCAACTTCCGCCTGTTCCTCGAGTCGCAGCTCCGCCGCATCCGTGAGGAGGACCCCAGCCTTTCGCTCGCAAGTAAAAACAGCATTGATTTTATGAATCAGAATCAGAAAAAAACATCTATTTGTGATCAGAAATTTGTGCAAGAGTCTTATCGTTGCATTATTCCGCATTAAACCATCCAACAAAGTTCTTTTACAGTTATCATTCACATGCACTTCTTATATAATATGACATGTGCTTTGCCAACTTTGTTTGAGCTCTAATCAGGATGGTTGAAACTGAGAGCCAGAAATGTAAGTATCTATGTTTGTAATAAGAAAGCAGGCAAGAATATTAGAAATTCACTGGACAAAAAAACGTAGCTTGCTTGTTTAAAGTGGTAATAACTTCAGACTCATGCAGCTGGAGCTGTACAAGGATGATGGGACTATAAATACCTTCAGGGTGTGAGTGACGGGATTGAGAAGGCATGGTGCAGTGAATGTCTTGTTACATGTATGGTAAATGGATGGCAAATCATATGTTAATTATTGGTAAAAAGGAGCGACTGCATTTGGTTGTGCCAAAGGCCATAGAGTAAAGGAAGTAGCAGGGAAATGAGGGAGGAGAAACTAGTCACCTTCCATGTTAGTGGTGGTAGTAACTTCTTGCATAAGGCATTGGACAAGAATGATTGTGCTATGAATACCTGTGAGGTGTGTGATGGATTGAGAGGAGGCGGTACAGTGCAGTGAATGCTTTGTTTGCGGTGTGGAAAATGGGTCTCAGAGCAGATGTTATTGTTAGGCAGAAAGGAGTGACTGCACTTGGTTGTGCCAAAGGCCATAGTATGAAGCAAGTAGTTGAGTTTGGAGGTGTGTGGAAGCCTACAGTCATACAGGTCTACCAGCAAAATTGTGCCTGGAAAGGCATCCACCAAACTGGCACAACTTGATGCCAAGGGACTCATTTTTTTGTCTTTTTTTTGTCCCTGTAATTCAGCCTCAGATTTTCTTACATCATTTTGGCTCCCTCTCTGTGTGCAGGTCGTTTCCGTCAGGTGGAGGTGCTCACAGCCATGGCCAATGCGTTCTACTCCCTCTACTCCCATGTTTCAAGGACGCCACTTCAGAAGCTGCCTCCACCTGAATTCAGCTTCTCTTCTCCCACTGTGGAGAGGAACATTGGACAGCGCTTCTTCAGCAACATTCGCAGCGAGCCACGCTCTCCTGTGGAGCGCCTTAAAGACACAGTATCCAAGATGTGCTTATACACAGGCTCTCGTGGTTCAGATTCTGCCTCTCCAAGTAGTTCTCCACGCAAGAGGAACAGCCTGCCAGACGTGGTCGGAATGGTACTGGGGACCTCAAAGATCGAAGGAGGCCATGACCAGTCCAGGCGAACATGGCTCCAGGATGTGGCAGATAACATGGCTCAGAGGACTGGAGATAAAAAGACGACCCAGACTGGAGAAGTGAAGACTGCCGAGAAAGTGACCAATCCACACAAGGAGAGAATCCAACGTTGGTCACAGTCGGGGCAGAGAGACGGTCCTAGGGCCAAGGCCTGCTTGTTTAAGCCTAAGCACACACCAGCCTCTCTGGAATCGACACATCCTCAAGACCCAAGAAACGACACAGTCGTAGACGAATGTCCCACCAGTTCTACCCTGCTCTCTGCCACCTTGAACAAACCTGCAGATACCAAGCCAACAGTTGCTATCATTACCTATGATGTAATTAGCCCTCAGGTAGTGGAGTCTGTGCATCAGGCACCATATTGTCCCCCCCAAACGGACAAAGTGCCAACCATGGACACATCTCCTGAAATTCAGATACAGGATGAACCCTCGTGTCCTAGAACACTTGAACCAAAAGACAAGCCAAGTGTCACAGATACACAATCCCAAGTTTGCTTTTCAACTGGGGTTAAGGATCTGGTGCCAGAATCGTCCGAGGTTCCACAAGACAACCCTGTGTCCCTCTGCCACAGAACTTCACAACAGTCACCATGCAGGATTATGGTCACTGGATGGGAAGGTGAAACCACCATCCTCAAAAGAGAAGGATCTGTAGACTCCACATCGCCCCTGTGCTCTGGCAGCACTCCTCATCTGACTTCTTTAGGCAACCAGAGGTACCTAAGCCCCATCAAACTCCGAAACACCCAGATAATGCAGGCCAACTCCTTTGAGCTAGAGGAGGTTAGTAGCTCATTGTTTTTTCTCTTTGCTGGAAAAAGATGCAACTCATGGTTATGCATGTTCCCTGTTGGTTGTTCTTGTTTCTGAGTATCACTTTATTTCCGCAGTCCCTATATTGCTTATGCATATTGCGTAATGCATCTACCCTCTTTAGCCCTCCACACATCCCTCTGCTGAACAGCTGTGACTCGCACAGTGTTCCACACAAGTCTTTGCTGGTTTGCTATCTCCATATTTTTGTACAGCAAACTTGATGTAAACAACAAATACAGAATAATTCTGACCAGCATTTGCGTTAGATTGCATGCTTGCTAGAGGCTGTGGATAAAAAGTATGCACGATGTACTATGATGAAACCTGTTTACAGAACAAACTCATGCGGCTGATCACATCTCTCCATTTTAGCTTGCCATGTAGCAAGATACAGTAGAAATTACATCATACCTGTATCTTATCAAAGAGCAAACACGGCTGTGATACTGCACATCAAGCAGACGTAAGGTGGCTATAGATAATAGATATTTCCTGAGCTACTGCGTTAGCCAGCAAGTGCTGTCTCGTTGCACCTGTACCATGGAAAATCCCTCAAAAAATATGATAAAGCAGAAAAGAGACAGAAAGATTTGTCTCCACATTATTTCAGAACTGTTTAACAATGAGACAGGGAGTTTTATTCCTTTATACAGAGCTGTTAAAAACATGGCAGGATTTTTTTGCGACTGTTCGGTTATTTGACAGATGGGTGGAAACCTGGCTAGAGATGGGGCCACAAAATATCCTGATCATCATCATCATCATCACATTTATTTGCCTTTTACAATTTATTAAGTCTAGTCGTTTACGACTTCTGGCGACCATACAGATAGTGTTCCTCCAGAATATCCCGTCTTTTGTTTGGGCCTTGAGATTTCTGAATAGCTCTTTCATGATTTCTCTGATTGCATCCATTCGTCTTGCTGCTGGTCATCCTCTCCTCATTTACCTTCAGCTCTTCCAAGCACGATGGTCTTTATCAGCTAAGAATATGCCTGGACAAAATCATTTAGAGTGGTTTAATGTGAAATGCACTATTATAGACCAATGTACCTTGTGAGGCACAAACAAAATCACAGAAATGGCTTTGAAGATGTTGCTTGAGACATTAAGAGGGTTAGAACTTTGGGCTAGGGTTATTATTTGTGTGTGTATATACATTGTGTGTGTGTCATGTCATATATATATATATATATATATATATATATATATATATACACACACACATACAAGTGTGTGTGTGTGTGTGTATATATATATATATATATATATATATATATATATATATATATATATATATATATATATATATATATAGATATATATATATATATATATATACACACACATACACACACACACACAAGTGTATGTATGTATGTATGTATATTATATATATATATATATATATATATATATATATATATATATATATATATATATGACATGACACAGTAAGTTGGCCAGCCTGGATTAAAGTTACAGGTACTGAAATCAGTGTAGTTTCCTCATAGTCTATGTGATGCAAATAAATGAAACTGTATCCACGTTGGTGAACATATCAGGAGCATCAATGTGACAATGTTACTGAAATGCTTGCTGGTGTGCTGGTTGGGCCCGAGTGTTGAATAACCATTAGCAACATGTTGCTTCCATATAGGTGCAGAGTGCGGGGGAGGAAGAGAGCATATCAGCAGAGCATTGCGGTGCACACACACTATCTGTTACAGCAGCAACTCAGCAGAAATGTGAGTCATAGCGGTTACTTTTTCTAGCGCCCACACACAAAAGACTCTGTAAAGTAGATTTAAGACTAGCGCTGTTCTTTATATGCAAATATAACGGACCCAGCAGCTTCTTGTTCTGCATATTCAGTAAGTAATTATCACATAGGATTTCCAGTAAAACTCTGCTGCCCAGTTGTGAATAAGCGGTAAGAGACAGAGGTGTCGAGCAAAAGTGTTAACCCAATCCTAAGAGCATACCATATACTGTTAGTGTTGGCACTCACCACCACCCAACGAATTTGGTATCACAGGAAGTTAGAGGAAAATCCTGACAATCTCAAGAAAACTGCGTAACAGCAGCAACAAAGAGAGAGAACTCCAGGCTGTACATTAGACTCACTTCTGTGTATCTGTGTGATGTTTCAGGTGTGCCCTTGCGAGGGGACAGTTTCCAGTCAGACAGCAGTGGCTATGCTGAAGAGGACACACAGCAATCTCTCATCCCGCATAGCACAGAGATCAGCTGAGAACCCTGCTGTCACACATCTGTGTGCACCCCTGCCTATCTGTTAATCTTGGGTTTAGCTGCTCTACAGAAACAAACATTCTCGTGTATGTGACAAACCAAAATGTCACAACTGCATTTAGTTACTTGGTCTGCAGGGCTTTCATCGTTTCTGTGTGGCGAAGAGCCATAACGTAACTCATCAATAGGGAACAAAAGGCAACTATGGCAATCTGTGTAATCTAATTCCTATCCCTTTATTTGAGTATTTGGGTGAACTGTCCTTAGCTCCTGGTCCTGAGCTACTTGAATGTATTGCAATAACTCCGTACTGTACATTGATATTACGTTTCCTGCCTTTGACCATATGCTAAGTGCTGTGTCTGCCCTGCGTTACTGCACGTTTCAAATATTTATTTGTGGTTTAATAAGTTATTTATTTGAAAATGTGAATATCTGTTGCAAAGCTATTTGGGATACCACCATAAACAAAAGTGTATATGTATATTTTTTGTAAATTTCGACAGTTAACAGGGTTATTGTTGTTTGCACTGTTTATGACAATCATGAGCATGAAAACGGTTTCTTCTTATCGAATTAAAACACTTCCATTCTAATCTCTGTATAAATTTATTGGACAAATCACAGCTCTAAAAACATTACATACAGATATATATACTTCCTTAGAGGTAGATCATGACTACGTATCCACAAACACACTAATACCATTTAACTTAATCCAGCTCAAGATAAAAATGTTGGCATTTTAAGAACATATTTCACACATGATCTTATGAAAACATTTTAATTAGGAGAGTTGGGAGCTACATGGCACAATTAGTGTTGCACGTTCACACGAATGGATTCTGAGCCATGTTCCCCGCTGTATGGACATGGTAAAACGATGAATAAATATGGGGAAACAATTGTTCTTCAAAAAGGCCAGCAATGACTTGGAGATCCGCTATGAATTAGTCAATACAATTGTGTTTCTGTGAGTCATGTATCTGAAATCTGATTTGATGTCCAACAGAAATGTTATGAAGGGTGAATTTCAATTCCTCCATTTAAAATATAGAACTATGTAGGTCACTTTAAAAGGAAGTCAAATGGTAAACGCAGAATAATTAATCTGATTCAAATTAAAAGGTAAAGAAGTAAGTAAGTTTAAAATTCTAAGGGAATATCAAGACATTTTAGGACAATTCAATAGACAATAAAATTCATCAGTTGGGGGTAACTAGTAAAAACAAATCTTCACTTAAAACTCGCCTTTGTTTCTGGAGTACAAGGTTGGGGAGGCTTTGGATCCCTTTCAGGAGACAAAGGCTTCATCAGTTCATCTGTGAGGGACAGTCAAATATCCTTGCGGCATTACTTAAAGGGGTGGGCAATATCCAATATGCCCTTAGATGACAACACTGCAGGCTATAGAGGTAATCTTCCTAATTCCTCCTTTCAACTCATGTTTCTCAATTCTGTTCACAAACAGCACGGCCTTACTTTCCACCGGCCATGATCTTGAGGTACTGAAGAGCATTGTGTGCCGCACTGGCTCGTGCTGCGTCCTGGCTGGGGGCAAAGCCATGGCACACTGTGATGGGCTGAGTGGACAACTCCACCAGACACTGGTATAGGCCGCTGAGACTGCGCTCCTCTGGGCAGGACAAACAAAAAAGCACTCAATTAGTTTAGCTGAAAAACTATTTACCAAGAAAATGATCATGTGCTATTTGAAAGAGACCAGGTTTGTTCCAGTCAGTATGGCTGACCACTATATGAAAGCTAGACCAGGTTGGGGGTTCGAATGTTTGGGTTCCTTAAAAAGGGCAAGACTCCTAACACTCTTTCCAAGTCGCTCTGGATAAGAGCGTCAACTAAATGCCATGAATGAATGAATGTACCTCACCAACATCATACCACATGAGGAGCAATAGAATGGTAGCAAATATACATTTTAGGGATACATGGTCGGAACCGGGCAAGATTAAATTAAGTAGGTATTTCTGAAATTGGGTAATTATTTCATTTTGATTTTGGCTGATCTGTGTTTATGACTGACAGCTAAAGCAGGTAAGTCATCAATACCAAAATGTAAGCATTAACCAATGTGGATGGAAGCAAATCCAAAAAGGTGTATAATCGGTGTGTTGATTTTTTTTATTTTTTTGGGATGACAAAGTGTATAAGTTTGTTATGCTAAATAAATAAACAAATAATACAGGAAAACATTTTGCATCACAGCTGTGTCACAAAATGAAAACAGCCTTGTCTTGTTCTGCTTTTAACAAAAGCAGAGGGCACCAAAATGCTAAAGGGAGCTACAGCGAACTGTCAGTCAAGATAAAATGAAATATGTACACAGTTAAAAATCAATTTGTTCCACATTCTGTTTGGTGTGCCATGAACGTCTGATAATAATATCAGATAACTTGGCTGGGGAGACCTGCTGTCTGGCAGCCGTTTCTTTACAATGCGAAAGACATCCTGCAATTAAGCTAGAAGATAAATAAATACAGGCTAAACTAAACTGAAACTGTTTGCACAGGACAGACCAGGGGATGCTTATCCGCTTCCATCCACTGCGATTGGACTAATTAGATTGTGATGAAGTATATTCTATATTAAAGTACTTTTGAATAATCATTTATTAATTCCCATAAAAAAATTTTAACCTCTGATTGTAAATCAAACCCCCTTTTATTAGCCGTGCTGTCTTTAGTTAGCATCAAGGTCAGCTGCATTTCCTTGGAGTTATTCAGTGGTTTCTTGCAAAACGCTCAGCAATCTAACATCATCTTCTAGCCTTTCCATCTCCCTTTCCTCTCAACTGAGTTCTTTTATACCTGTTAAAATTGTACATGTATTGTCAAATCACTCCTGGCAGCAATGTCACTGTATTCGCTCATTAATTCCCATACATGAGAAACAGCAGCCCATGCTGCCTTTATATTATATACCTTTAAATACCTTTACAGTAACCCATAGGCTATAAACTCTATTTTTATGCTTTACCAACATCGAAATATGATGCCTTAGTTAACTGTACAACACAGTTAACTAAGGCAAACAGACAGACCATTATAACCCTTTCCTTTAGAGCAGTGAAGGCCTTTCCTTTAGAGAAACTGCAAAGAAACCCAGAGTGTCAGAGATTACAGTTTCCTATGCAATTACAAGGCACCTACAAACAGGAGGAAATGAGGAAACTGACAGGAAGGGTCTTGCTGAGTCAAAGCCCCAACAGAATCAGAAGACAAGTTTCTGACAGTCAGCGGCTTGGCTCATAGGCCAACAATACTGGTAAGTAAGTCTCAGTTTCAAGTGTGAGGAGAAGTCTTTAAGATGCTGGTCTGGCAGGTCAAATGGCAGTAACAAAACAACCAGTGGACCACCGTAGGACTGGAAGATGGTATTATGGAACAATGCAACAAAATGTATCGTCTGTTCACCATGCAGGGTTTTTGTTCGGTGTTGAGTAGGCGTAGTTGCCAAACATAGAGGAGGAAGCGTTATGATTCTGGGCTGAAGGCAGAGACAGCGACTGGCACCCTGAACCAGAAGAGCTGCAAAACAGCTGACCCATCCATTTACATTTGACTGGTAGTGTATGTTGTTAGTTATCTTAAAGACTCTACAGGATCACACTTAACAGCTTAAACTGATGTCTGAAACAATAAATATCCAGATATACCACATATAATCTTCACCCACCACATTTTAACCACAGTTAAAAACTCCCAATTACCCTTTCAATTGATATTTTAATTGAATATTCATGATGCACTGGTGATTCTATTGGTCAGAAATTCAGGGGAAGGGGAGTGCTAGTTTATAGTCTGATGTCTTGTATTCTAAAGCCTTAAGCTAGAAATAAGGAAACCTGAGAGGCCGTGTCTAAACGTACCGTAAATATAAATGTTAACTTGGGAAACTGGAAGCATTCTAAAACTATTTACAAGCAATGTAGCCAACATCCCATTAATCAAAAAGGGATGAAAGGTGGATGCTTTTCTCTCTTAGAGAAATACTGTCAGACATATTTTCTGATCAAAGAAGTGGCATCCCTAGCACCCCTTGTTGAATCAAACCCTATGACTAGAATGACAACAATACACGGATTAGGTCAGCCATGCTGCTTACCTATGTCCAGGTAGCTCACGTCAAAGCGCTGCTCCTCAGAGAGGTCGTGGAGTAAAGAGCAGAAGTTGGAGTTAGGAAGGCCCAGTGGATGGCTTCGCAGCTGCAGAATCTTCTCCCCAGCTGAATTCCGCAAAGAATCCCACGTACATCCGAAACCCTTACACTTCCCTCCTTCTAACCTGCCGCCCGCATGCTTAGTCAGAGAGCAAAAAGATAAACAAAGAACAGGAATCAGATAAGGTTATATATCATCAGTATATACACTAACGAGTAACAAGATTTCTGTATTGTGCTGCATTGAGCTCTTCTTACCATGTTGAAGGTGTCATCCTCTGCCTCAACCTCATGACTGCTACGCATGTCTACAGGCACATCATGGATCCGGGATAGCATCTTTGCAGCTGCATTACGCTTAGCAAGCTTCTTTGATGTTCCACTGCCTACGAAAATAAAGTAAAATAAAACTTATATTGTTCTAAAGCATAAACCATGGTCAAAGGCATTCTAGCCCTCATTAGATACAGAGCCACACAAACACATCTTACAACATTTTACATGGGCACATTATTAAAAAAAAACAAAAACAAAAAAAAAAAAAAACCCAACAAAAACAAATACATAATATGCGACATAATGAAACAATATCATTTATAACATCATACCGATTTCAACAAATCTCTCCACTCTGCAGGTCATTGTAAACTCTTTGCGATGTGCAGGACCAGATTCCTGTGTGACTGTATACTCAGGTAAACGCCAGCCTTTCTGCACCACCAGCTCCTACAAACAACAGAGACAAAGAGAGACAGAGAGAGAGTGTTAGTTTTACAAATACTGTCAAAATAAACCAGAATTTAAGAAAATTAAATAAACAATTGAATTGAATCTTTACATGTGTAGAGTATGTACCTATACATTCCAACATCCTTAACAACAGAGTTGGTCATACATGGCAATCTATTCCCAGGGTTTTTCCCTTTTAGCTGTTACTTTGCTATATTCTGCATATTGAGCGTGATGGCGTGACATGTTTCCTAGCTTCCTGGTGTATCTCTAGAAGAGATTGTTGAAAGTTGTCCCTCCCCTCGATATCCGGCATGACTTGTGAGAATTAATAATCGGATTTAAAGTTTACAAAAAATGGTAAAAAGGTCCATGTGGTTTTAAAACGTGCTTTTTCACTATTGCTCTGCTGCTGCTGTTTAGACTGTTAAAATGTGTTTAACATTTTTAAATTACCTTCTCATAATTCCCCACTATTCATCAGCATTGTAATTACATCTTAGGTGCCCAGTTTTGAGAGAAGAGCTTTTTTTTGTTTTTACCTTCAGTATATATATTTTTAAAAATAATAATAAAAAGAATAACTCCAATGTCAGTGCATCCTTTTTGAACTTCTAAACATCACTGCAAAGAATCCATATTTCCCTCACCTGCAGTGCTCCAACTGGATTACACTCAGCTTGCTGGCTGGAGCCGGAAGACTTAATCTCTGACTGGGAGCTGTGGAAACCATTCATTACAGTCAGTAAAAAGCACAAGACAAAGCAAACCTTACAGTCTGTGGCCAAGAGCATGTTCTTTAACGAAACGTAGGAAATTTCACTTCTTACACAATAGTCAGGCAGTAATCTTAATATGAATACAAAATGCTTAGCCAATATGTAATTGTGTATTTTATGTATAATGTGTGTTGATATCTTCATACACATGAAGGCTCGGAAAAGTGATATCTGACTTTACAGTGCTCTTACCAGTTTTCATCCAACGCAATGTCTATTCCAACAAACCCGTCTCCCTCTGTCCCATTTCCCCCCAATCCTCCTAGTATCCCTCCTTTCAGCATCTTCAGGGCGGCTTCTGCAGCCTTGTGTTTGGCGGCCTTCTTGCTGGGGCCCTGGCCTGTGCAGCTGATGTCTCCCACAGACACGCGGAAGGTAAAGTTGGGCTGGTGGGCCTGGCCCTCAGCCTTGAGAAGGTCGTACACTGGGGTCTTGCCTATCCGCGTTCCATACTCCTGCAGTAGACTGATGGGTGTCTTTCCGGGGTTCACAGCCAGCATTTGCTCAATACTGAGAGGACAGGAGAGGAGAGAGGGAGAAAGCGATATTCCTGAATAAGTCCTGAATAGGACTACAGAGTAGGAACCATCTCCAAACGATTTGCTTTAAGGATGCAGCAATTTAAATACATTAGCTAATACAAAAAGTAATACCAGTAATTTTACACCCAAACTGAAGTCTGACTTCTACCTAATATAGTCGACTTGTTTAAGTTACAAGGCGTAACCACTTTAAACCTAGACATTATTAGAATTAATAATATTAGAATTGGCTTACTGCCTACTCTGCCTGCATTAAACTGGCACTCATTACTGCATGCCAAAAATTATTATTGCTTCCTATTCGAATTTCCCCGTTCCACCTTAAATGGTGCAGCAGTTGCATGCTGTGTGTACATTTAGAAAGTACCTGCTAAAACATTTAAGGTGGAACGGGGAAATTCTAACAAGAAGCCGGCGAGTAAGATTGACAGTGATCAGGGGGCCTGTTATTTTTGTCTTACAACACCATACTATCAAATATCAGCTACATTTCAAATCCAATAATTCTTTACATGTAAATTAAAACGTAGTTTGGTGTCATGTTATTCTCGTGCAGAGACCTGGCTAGCTTAGTAGCTAGCTAGCAAGAGCTAGTCAAGCATCCAAACAGCCTCACCTGGTACACCCAGAGTTTCTCTTGCAACTAGCCGGGGTTATCTCGTCGTTCATTCCCCAACAAAAGATAGAAGACCCGCTCTTTTAGGATTGCAGCTACCCCCCAAAGTAATTGAACCCCCCTTGATATCATTAGCTAATAGTTTTCCTGGCGGGGAAACCTGTGACACGAGAGGGCAGCCCCTTCTCCGACAGTCCCACATGATCACACAAGGCTACAAGAAGCGTTCAAACCGCAGTGAAGCAGGCCGCAGCAATGCTTCAGGGATACAATCACGTAGCGCTGTTTTCGCTACTGTGTTACGCTAGACGTTGTGTGAGTCTTGTCCTAAATATCTGTGACTGTAGGAAATGAAGAGAGCAGAAAGTTAACGCAAATGCCGCCGATATTTGCCGGCTGTGCTAAATTTTGTATTGTATGGTAGACTGAACGTCCCAATCTTGGAAAACAACAATGAATGTTTCTATGAAGTTGTGTGGAAGGCACCTTGTGAAAGATGGCTACCAACGGGAGCGCGTTTCAAAATAAAAGTCCCCACTGGCGTAATGAATACTACTGAAGTGTGTTTTAGAAAAATGGGGGAAATACTGCTTGACTGCCGAGTAGGCCTACGTGATACAGGTGGACACATGCCGCTATTAAATAAACACGAAGTACCATTGTTAAAAATGAATTAGAAATAAAATATATGAAATGCAGGTTTAGGTCTTTATGTATTTTATATCTCGCTTTTGTTTTACAAAATGACAAAAAGTTGATGACACGAATTTTCGCCCATGCTAGGCTTTAATGCTCATCTAAGCAATGTGGGCTGTTTTTTTCCTCTTCCTCTTTTTTTACAAGCCACATTACAACCAATGTTGCTGTCCCAACTTTTCAACATGATCGATAGATAGATAGATAGATAGATAGGGCAATAACTAGATATGACAATTCAAGTAGAAAAAAAAGATCACAATTGGGCAATTGCAGACCTTTGTTAGGTCAGGGTCTTCAAAGCTACAAGATGCCACCCACATGACCACAAGTTGTTTTTAGAAGGTTGTCAGACGAAAGTCTCTGCTGTCAAGAACCAACAAATTAAAACTAGTCCTACAGTTTTGCCAGATGCTTCTGAAGCTTTTGGTGGAACCATGATATCCACGCATAAAGGTAAAATCAAAGCCTGACTGTCCCAATCAGAAACCTTAAACTGGGCCCTAGTTGGACAATGATGCAAATCACACCTCAAAATTGTAAGTCGCTTGTGCTGGATAAGAGCGTCAGCTAAATACCGTAAAAAAAAAAAAAAAAAAAAAAAAAATCAACACAAAATAGTTTGTTGCAATTACGGTTTTAACATGGTCATCCCAGACACCTAGCCTAAAGCCTATAGAAAACCTGTGGGATGAGCTGAAGAGGAAAGTTTAGACCTCAGATTCTGAAGGATCTGGAAAGGCTTGGATCACTTGCTAGGCTTAGAGCAGTTATCAAGGAAAAATTAGGATTTTGTTTCTTTGATCAATCATTTACCATTTTACATTTTTGAACCGGTTTATAGGTGGTGCCGGCTACAGTAGTCTGTCACATTCTCAGTGCAGCCACCGCGTCTGTGACTCATTTTCATCATTGCAAGACCTTTAGCACCACCTGCAGGCGACTGGAGGCACTGCACACAAATAGCTTAAAATAACTGCTGTTGCTAAAAACAACTGGAAATAGCATTTAGAGCGCTACACTTTCACATCTCTGGGTTCTTTCTCACATGCTGTAGTTCCTGTATATTAAAACAATTCATCTATGTTTATTGTTTGTATCCATTTATCTTATTAAAATAGTTATATGGAGTTTCCAAAAGTGCAAGATGAGGTTGACAATCTGATATTAAACCTTTTCGTATTGTTTTTTAATATTACATATCTATTTTGCTAGCTACACTCATCATTTAAAAATTGTTGCGCAAATAGTTGCCCCGAGAAGGAATAAACCGACAGGAATGAAAGTAGGTGTGTAGGTTTGACATTGTGAGACATGCTAATAATCCAAGTTTCATATTCAGCTGTGCATGTGACATAAGCTAGGACAGGCCTTATCACTGTACCTGACTGACCCAGCAGCCACGATAGTAGACATTTAGGGAACGGTGTTGCTCTCCATGAGTCATCCATTTAGTGCCAGCACCATTGGCAGACAGCAGGACTACACGCAGGCCATTTGACTGGGGTTCAAATCCCGTTCTGGCTGACTATGCTGTGCTACACCAATAAGAGTCCTTGGGCAAGACTCCTAACACTCCACTGGCCTACTGTAATATGATTAACCTTGTAAATCGCGCTGGGTAAGAGCGTCAGCTAAATGCCATAAATGTAAATGTACATTCACTGCCCTTAACACCACATCATCGTCACCAAAGCCTGCACAATGGTGTTGTACCAGACTATCATGGAGTGACTCATAATAGCAGTGTGTCATCTTCAGTAATGAGTCCTGATTTTGTCTTGGTGGAGATGACCAACAAATCTGTGTGTAGTGGTCCCGTGGCCAGTGCCAAGATTAATGGTTTGTTGTCACATATCCAGGAGGCTTGGTGTCACTCCACCTCCACCCATACCACAACATCTGCAGGAACTGTGTGAGGATAATCAAGCTGCATGGGATGGATTATCACAGGACACCATTAGTAACCTCTACAGCTCAATGCCGAGACGTCTGGCTTGTTGCATTAGTAAACATGGCGGCTCTACGCCATACTAGGAGACACTGCTTCTGTATGTGAAGCTCAGTAAATGTTGCCCATATCAGTCTAAATGTATCATCATTTATTGTTTCTTGTAACCTTTATCTTCCTTCCCAATAGGATTGCAATGCAACACTTGCTTCTGGGTGCACCTATTCTTTTGATTAGTGTGTATATACAGGGGTTGGACAATGAAACTGAAACACCTGTCATTTTAGTGTGGGAGGTCTCATGGCTAAATTGGACCAGCCTGGTGGCCAATCTTCATTAATTGCACATTGCACCAGTAAGAGCAGAGTGTGAAGGTTCAGTTAGCAGGTAAGAGCACAGTTCTGCTCAAAATACTGCAATGCACACAGCATTATGGGTAACATACCAGAGTTCAAAAGAGGACAAATTGTTGGTGCACGTCTTGCTGGCGCATCTGTGACCAAGACAGCAAGTCTTTGTGATGTATCAAGAGCCACGGTATCCAGGGTAATGTCAGCATATCACCAAGAACAGGATTAACTGTGGACGCAAGAGGAAGCTGTCTGAAAGGGATGTTCGGGTGCTAACCCGGACTGTATCCAAAAAACATAAAACCACAGCTGCCCAAATGACGCTGTATTGGCCGCAAAAGGAGGCCCTACACCATACTAATAAATGATTGTGGTCTAAAACCAGGTGTTTCAGTTTCATTGTCCAACCCCTGTATATGTTGCAAAGCAGATGTTAAAATTGAGCCAAGGAAGACATTCACTAAATCTGACCCAACTGCAAAATTCTTTGAAGAGTGACTGAACACTGATGTCTGCATCCAGAAACGTGTCCAGTCATTTGTGCTTGTGGAGTTATCTACCATTAGGTACGTTTCAGTCACAGGTGAGTAGTTTATTGTCCGGTTAGCGTATATAAAGTTATGACAAGCAAAATACTGTCTATACCAGCACTATTTCTAAGCCATGATAAGTCATTACTAAAATTTAATTTAGTGAATTTAAGTCTGTCCGGTCAGGTAGATTTGTTCTAGTCATCAGAGACCTTTGCACAAACTTATGGAGTCCATGTCCGCTCGAGTGGATGCAGTTATTAAAGCATAAGTACCAAATACGAATACATTCAGAAATTTATATCGTTACTTCAGATAATAATCAATAATTAATACTGTTATGCTGATCATTTGTAATAAAAAATTTGCATTTATTTGCACTAGTGGTCTCAGACTTTTTGGACCCTCCTGTCCCTAAAACCCTCTGGTGTTCATCTACTCTACTAAGCTTGATGGCTAGTCTGTAAGGTCATTCAGGCCCACTATTATATTTCAGGCATTTATGCAGCTCTGATCAGCACTATGGTTTCACATGAAACACATGTGCACCCAAAGCTCTGGCTTAGTGCAGCAAGCCTAAACCCATGACCTTACTGCTGTAAATACACATACGGTGTCCCATTTCAAGTGGCAACTGCACACAACAAAGAAAGGTAGGAAGTAAGTGAGTGGTATAAAATGTAGAAACCAGTTTATTTAAAAAGGCGAGTGTTGATTAGGAAGGAAATGATTGATTCTGAAATGAAAACTGTTTAAAAATATGTAGTAACGTCCGAAACATACCGTGATGTTTAGAGACACAACTGGAATTAAATACTGTCCTGTGTCCTCAGTACGTGGTAGGAGCTTCACTTACTGTCGATTTTCAAGCAAACAAAATAGAGGTAAGACTAAAAAACTGCAAATACATCTCAAGTAGTAAATCTCACGTTTTATCAAAAGGCTTTGAGTGAAAACCCTGTACTGTTCATGCAACAAGTCTCACAGAAAGCAGCACAGCCCTTCTTACAGGACTGAGAAATCTGATGGAGCGTCTTCATCGCACCGGAGCTTCCACAGCCTCCTTCACAGGCTCTCTGGTTGACTTTTCAGCCTCTTGGAAAGTTCCTGATTTTCTATTTCTCTGCCTAGTTTTCAGCTGACTCTTCTGGAAGCTCCTCTGCTGGTTTCTGCTCGTTCTCAGAACTGTTTTCCTCTTGCTGTTCTGAGGCTTCTGCAGCACTCTCCTCTGTCTCATTCCTGCCATTATCTGAATCTGAAGTAGTTGCCTCTGGTTCTTGTTCTTCAGCAGCATTCTCCTCGTCATTTGAAAGTGTCTGGCCCTCCACCGGAACATTCTCCTCCTCCTGCTCCTCGGCAAAAGTCTCCTTGTTTTGTTTCGTCTTTAGATCTGATTCCTCTAGAATGGTCTCCTCAGTTTGCTCCTCCTCACGGGTCTCTTGTATCGTGGTGTCCACTAAAGGAGTCCGAGTGTCATCAGCTACAGCCTCTTCTATCTGCTGTTCTTCTTCAGTTTTGGCCAGGTCTGTCTCCTCTGTTTGATCTGTGGTAGTATCTGAAGCGTCTGGAGATGTCTCAGTCTTCTCTCCTGCACGCTTCTTTTTATGTTGCTTGCTCATTTCAGCTTCCTCTGGAATAGCGCTGTGTTCCTTAGTGAACTCTTCTTCTGCTGGTATTCCTGGTTCCTCTGGGAGTTTCTCCTGCTTTTCCTCCTCAGGTTCTTTGGCAAATTCTTCTCCTTTTTCTTCAGTTAGTTCTTCTTTTGTTCCTTGCTCCTTAGATAATTCTTCCTGCTCTCTTGTTTCTGGTTCCTCAGTAAATTCTTTCTTTTTTGTCTTCCCTTTTTCCATGATGACTTGTTCCTCCTCTCTTGTTTCTTGTTCCTCAGTAACTTCTTCCTCGTTTGCTTCTTGTTCCTCAGTCATTTTTTCGTCTTCTCTTAATCCATCCTCTATAGCATTTCTTTTCTTCTCTCTTGACACTTGTTGCTTATCGCTTCCTCCTTCCTCAGCATCGTCCTCCTTCTCGTCTGCTATTTCTTCTGTAATAATTTCTTCCTCCTTGCTTGCTCCCTGTTCAGAAGCATCATTCACCTCTGCGCTTTCTCCTTGTTCTCCAATTATTTCTTCTTCTTCCTTATGTGCTCCTTGTTCCTCAGCAGATTCTTCTTCTTCAGTATGTCCTTTGAGTGTTTCCTCTTTGCTCTCAGCAGTGTCGTCTTGTTGCTGATCCTCAACATGAACCTCCTCCTGCTGATGTCCGGGCAAAACCTGAAAACACAAAGCACATATCATCATCATCATCATCATCATCTTCATCATCTCCTAGCGGTCAAAAAAATTTGCCTTGACCTACCGACATGTTAAAGTGCATGCTGTACAAACATGGCTTTATATAATATACATATTCATATTCGAGAAAAATATTAAATTGCTTGTATAATACTAAACTTGAGTGTTTTACTAAACATTCAGCAATACCTGATTTAAAAATGTAAGTTATAAATATCATGTGTGGGCGTGGCTAAAGAGCAGTTTTATCGTCAGCTCTCTCCTAGACTGCAACACTGCTAGCCTGTTCTGCCCTTCGTATAACCCTCCAGGTTTAGGGGGTGGGGGGTTCTGAAGTCTACCCCAGTACTCACTGGGCAGAAGGCAGGAAACACACTGGGCAGGCCACCAGTCCAGCACAGGACAGACACACGTTCACACTCGTCTGTAACAACTAAATAAATTATTTAAAAAGAAAACACAGATTTAGGCTCTCGTACCTGGGTCTCTTTGTCCTTTAGCTGGGCAGTGAAGTGGGACTGAAGACCCTCTTTGCTGTTCAGATGGTCCTCCAGTCTCCGGTGCAAGGACTTAAGCTGCTTCTCAACCAGTTTTGCCTGTTTAATTTGCTTCTTTTCCAAAAGTTCTCTAAAAAGATAGACACATGCAGTTAGTGAGTACAGCCTCCCTTTTTATTTGGATTTAAATTGTGGCCTGTAGTATAAAGTGCACTATAGATCAAAGACTATTAGACTATCCCTAAGTCTCCACACCTAAAAATGTTTATTTGTAGTTTTTTGGTAAAGGCAATGGTTACAGAGTCCCTGTTGAACGTTTAAATGGTCCTTCTTCAAGCCATAAAATTCAACTCTCATTTTCAACTGAGAGAACATTTAATTGGTCGTGTACAGCAACAAAAACTCAACAGAACTGTTTTTTTTTTAAGAAGAGTATGAACTGGTTCCATCTAGGACCAAAATAGGCTTCATAATATGTAACAATACCAGAATCCTTTCTTCAATTATAGAAAAGAACATTGTAATAATTTATCATGTCTGCATAAACATGGTTTTGTTTGTTTGTTGTGGTTCTACATATATAAGCATTGTCTACAGAACATTACATTTACACTTATAACAGTTGTGGAACCCATCTGGTGCTCCATAAAGCTATGTGTCGAAGTGTTTTTTAAAAGAACCTCATGCAACACATTTCAATCATACAGGAGAACCCTTTAACCACACCATAAACAAATTGAGTATTTTAAGTGTTATGGTTCTAAATATAACCATTTCCTAAAGAGCCCCTGAATAACTCTGTTTAAAGGAGCTGTGTGTAACTTTTTGTGGTGAGCCTGCAGATTGCAAAAACAAATCAGGTTTTCAGTATTTGCCTCAGGGCCTGTCCTGATTTCGTTTTTCTTCTTCATGTTTTTGCTCCTTTACTTTCTTGTGCTTTTCACAACACCAAATGGTTAGCATAAAGAAATCCAAATTCCCAGCCATGCTGCTCTATGCGGCAGTAGAACATCTACGGTAACTACTGCAGCCTTTAAGGTGGAACAGTACAATTTGAAGAAGCAGCTGGTCAATAAGTAGCTAAATGTCAGTGACTGAATGCCACTGCTGCACTATTTAAGGTGGAACAGATAAACAAGCAGATGAATAAGAAATTAACTTCAGCCTCGTAGTTTTAATGCTGGTGATCTTGTTGATAATGGGATTTAAGCTATCAAAACTTTCTACTTTAATAAAGTTTTATGCATTGAGTTAATGATAAGTATGTGCCACCATAGGACATTTCAGCAAGAATTCATCTTTCTGTGCCTTCCAACTGGTACTGCAGTGGCAACAAATTCAAGGTACCACTTCAACGTTACAACTCGACTGCAACTTAACACGCAAGAGGATCCGCTCCTATGTAGATATGAAGGGCTCATAGTAAGTTAACAAAAACACCATGCGTAGTTACAGGTGATTACACACTCACACACATTATCACACACACTGCAGTGATACATCGTGTTCCCACTAACCTGATATTCATCAGTTCCTGTGCATTCTCAGTAAGGGCTTCCTGGTTGCTGGAGAACGACTCCTTCATTTCAGTGATTTCCTTCTTTTGCCCCTCCAGCTCAGACATCAGACCGTCAACCACAGAGATGTGCTCATCCAGACGCGACTCGGTGAGTGAAAGCGTGTTGGTGAGGCCAGAAATGCTAACGGCTAGCTCAGAATTAGCACTCAGGATGGTGCTGACGCTCTGCTTCACAGCCTCAAACTCATCACTCTTGTTCTTGATGACGGTGTTCAGGGACGCAATAGAGATGGTGTTCTGCTGGAGCTCGGCTAATTTGGTGTTCATCTCGGTCTGCAGGGCCCATACTTTGCTCTGAAGGTCTTTGGACTTGATTTGTTCAGAAGCGGCCAGGGCTACTTCAGCCTGTCTCTGGGCCTTGGCATAGGCTTCCTCCAAAGCCAGCAGGCGCTCCTCGAAACCTCCCACATTGGCGAGCTGGAAATAGAGTCAAGATCATTTATACAGTCTAACAATGCTGTCTACAGGTGGATGTTTAGTCCATTGTTGGTTGGTCGAACATCGCTCTTTCACAGTGATAGATCTGATTGGCCTAACTCATCTTCAGGCCATTTACAAAGTCTGTGACATCACCGTTTTACAGTTCCTGTTTTTGGTGGCCTCTCCCCGGATGGAGTTGTCTCTGTATATGTCCTGGCCCTGTAACTGTAAATGAAAACCCCACTGCAAAGTCTGGCATCAGAGCCCACATCTAACTTCTACCACTTTCTCGCCTAGTTTTAGAGAATACATCTATCTGAAACTCCACCAGGAGCTAGCCAGTGTCAAGTCCACAACATCGCTGCTAGCGTCTTTTTAAGACATGAGGTAACCCAGGCATTAAAAGCAGGGGTGGGGTTATGGGACTTGAATCATACTACCAGGTAATCTGATTGTATAGCCATACAGTGTACCTGAATGTAGCTATTGTGCCATTGCAAGAATTTTAGTCATATACCATATTTATTTGCAGTTACTCTGTGCTGGTAATCGATAATGGAATCAGGAGAATTTTTATGTACCAGTCCTTTATTTATCAGGATGTCTGTAGAATTGCTGCGTTAGGTTGGAGAACTGTGTAGGTTTGTGAGGTCAACTTGAGCAGGATAGTCTCCAGAAGACTATCGGGTCCCCGTAGATAAATCTCTGTAGAGAATGTAGAGTCTTGTGACTTGACCAAGCAACTTTTTATACATCCACAAGGAGCTGGTGTATGGTGTGATTAGATATGACATCAGTTGACTCCTGTTGGCTGAAGATCAGGAGCCCCTGGTTAATATGGAGGCCTCAATATGTCCGGGGGCAGGGCTAGTATTGTTCTGGGTCCAGAGAAGGGACAGCGAGAGTTTCGGGATGTCATTTTGAAGGCCGATAACTAAGGTCTAGCAAATGATGGTCAGAAACATAGAGCCTCCTCTCTTTGTGCAGAATGACAGATGTTGTGACAGATGATGTGACATAGGGCATATCTTGATAGTAGCCATCTCTGACTCTCCAGAAATGAAGCTAGGTGGATGTTTATCATATCAAATCAAATTACGTTTATTGTCACATCCCATTTCCACAGATGAGTGGAAATCTTTGGTGTATGTTCCCTTGCCATACATAAATACATAAAAATACACATGACATAATAAATATAAACAATACTAAACACCAGTTTATCATAATACACAGATTTATATAACAGTAATATAAGCTATGAATATCAGCTAGAATATATACAAATGTGCATATTTCCATATCCACAAATATGCATATGTTTGGTGGCTAGCTTTTGGGCTGTAGCCACTGGCCTCTTTTTACTGCCAAAATATTTAATATGAAAATGAGATATGGGCTCATACAACCACTGAATCTACTGTGGTATACATGTCCCTGTCTAAGCCACTGAACTTTGGGTCCTTTTTACTTACGGCTCTATTTGTAAAATGAAACAGCAAAATCTCTTGAGGGGAAAAGCAGGAAATTAACTTTTTTATTTTTTATCTTTTATTTGCTGAGCGTTCCACAGTTTTATACGGGTTTACTCTCCATGGACTATTCTGAACCAGTTTACAAAAGGTACTTTAGTTAGTACCCAATTTTATCAGTAGGCCTTCACCATAGTTTGTTAAGGTACAGCCACCAAGGTCAAAATACATAAACCTGGAACTGCACACCCTCTTCAATTCATAGATATGAATATTGGATATGTATATGCTCTACTGAGCACAGAACTGGAAATGTCCCTGGTTTTATATCAGAAATCACCTTGCGAAGTTGGAGAGTTCTGGAAGGCACCAAGAGGTGTCTCTTACATTTCACTAGCCTTCTGGACCAAGTCTGCCCTTAATATACAAGGTTACTATGCTCAGCTGGACATGCTGACAATATAGCAGAAAGTAAAATACCATGAATGCAGTTCTATCAGTGTGAGCACACGTGCAAAGAGTGATCTGAACAGCAGCTTTCCTCTGTGTAGGATCTGTCAGGCTCTCCTCTATAACCGAATGTTGTCAAAGGAAATATGATCGTGCTCTCTACTGACAGTGCAACTATTAATGGCCTGGGGGCTGGCTGCACTGCATAGCTCAGCACAGCGAAAGTCAGAGGCAACGTGGTCAGCTAGTGCTCCCTCTCTCTTAGACAGACAGGCATGCCATTTCAAATACTGCTTTTCATTATTCTAGCTCTCCAGACGCGCCCAAGTAACTGCTGTACAGAGCCTACTTTAATCCCGGATTTCACTCCCATATGAACGATTAAATTATGAATCTCAGAAAAACTTAGACTGTAATCAAATGCATCTATATGAGTTCAGCAGAGACTCGCCTACCTGTGCGCTTCCAGTGCCGAGCTGCTGCTGGAGCTTGGTGACTCTGGACTGCACGGTCGTGAGCGTTTCCGACAGGTCGTCGATGGCCTGCTGCTGCTGGCTACAGAACCAGCCCAGTGTTGACCCTCCTATCAGGATGATGAGAAACAGAGCGCTCGGGAGGACATATTCGCTGATCCCGCGCGACTGTCCCACCGGAGGCTCCAACAGTAAGAGCGCGTCGTCCTGCTTACTGGTGCCCTTTCCCCTGCGCCTCGCCATGCCGCCCCTCCGCTCAGCCTCCACGGAGCTCTCTAACTTTAGAAGAGGGTACAGCGGGGCGGGTCCACGTTTGGAGGGGGCATGAAATGGCGCTTACCCAAAGAGACAGTGGCGCGTGCAGGAAAAAGGGGCGTGGTACACCGGCCATCCCAAGGTAGGGGTCGAGGAAAGGCACGTGTCCAGAGATAGTATTTTTCCTACTACTACTACTACTAATAATAATAATAATAGTGACAAGTTCTTTGATTTTAGATGTGCAATGTCCTAACTACTGAGAGGTTCTACTACTGATGCACACATAATTAGCATAGCCTGGTATAGTATAACATTTATTGAGTTATAATATTTAGTAATTGTATTAAACCTCTGAATTATTATCCTATAATGTGAATGATGCAATTAATAAACAATTATTTAAATAACACTGGTGGTTTTAATTGCTAGTTCTAATTTTCTGATAAGATGATGTATCTATCAAAGTGTCCTACCTTCAGTTATCGGTAGGGAGTGTCCTATAAATATGCACTACAGATTTACCAACAGGTCTGGCACAAGTTTACAGTTTCATTGCTCAAACTCACATACTATCCCTGACTTTTAGCATACGACTTGAACCAAGTGCCACAGAGTGGGCCACTGGCTTGTGTCTCAGGATGGCAAATGAAATATCTGCATTATGTGAAGCCAGTGTTCCTTGTGCAATACGTCTATTTCTTCTCCCTGTTTACTTTTCTCATCTACTGCCAGGTAAGCTTGCTTATTTTTAGAATATCCTCTTTGCATTCTCAAACTACACTGATGACATTTATAACGTATGGCCAGCATTCATCATAATTTCCATTGGCTTTCTGTGCAAACTGCAAGCTAAATAGGATGTTGGATAGAAATACCGACAGCATAACTTTGAAATGACCCTTCAATGATGAATTTATTTCAAGCGAAGTCATTAAATTAACATTAACTTGGTTTCAGAATTAAGAAAAACACACGACAGCCAGCCAAAGTTATTTTTTGTGTCTATAGAGGGAAAATGAGAGTCAATGCAGAACACAAACAAGCTGCAGATGTCTGAGCCATTTTCCTGTGTTCTTCTGAAGTTTGACCTCCTCTATTCTGTAATATATAAACAGGTAAAAGAAATGTTATCAGAAGATCAGTATTTATGTACACAAGGAAATGTAACCTTCATTAATATTCCTGTATAATTGGCTCTAAATATCCTGTTCTGTTGTAACACAGAAACCCACCTCTGACTGTGAGCTTAGTGGTACACTCAGCCTTTCCCAGTGGGTTCTCCGCCACCACTTTGTACTCTCCTGTGTCTTTGGGCCCCACCCTCAGGATGAGCATGGAACAGACGCCACACGTGTTGGTGATATAGTAGTTGGTGTTTGTGTTGAGGCTGATGTTGTTGCAGTACCAGGTGACGTGGGGTGTGGGGTCGCCCCTCACAGCACAGCTCATGTAGCACTCATAGCCGTTTGGAGCTGCGTGTAGCTTCAGAGGGACGGTAAATTTTGGGGCTGATTGGAAGTCCAGGATCTTTGGTTCTGGCAAGTTCACTACAAACTTCCCTGCAGAGAAGAACATAGGTTTATACTCAGTGATATTCTAATGCTATTCTCTTTTACCTTCAATATGATCTAAAAATATGGCTTCTATGTGATCAGAGGAGACAAAGGTGTGTATTCATCGTCTATGCACTGTACCGGTGGTGATGGTAGAACACTTAGACCATTTGTGAATGAAAAGGCTGGAAAAGACCTATTGATCTTCCAAAGCCTAAAGACGTTTAGCTATGTGTGAATGGCTTGGGGAAGTTTAGTGGTTGTCTAGCATGTTACATGGCAGGGTGTGGAGATCTGAATCAGAGTGTTGATTCCTTCAGAATTCCAGAACCAAAGTTCCCCACGTCTGATATTATATACTAGAACCTTGTTTCCAAAAAGGTTGTGGTGCTGTTCAGAATGATGTCATTTAAACTCTATATTTGATTGATAATTGTACAAAGATAACAAATCACATGTTCAAACTGGGAAAACTTGGAAAACTAATGTCAAATAGGAAAGAACTTTTGGATTTCGTCATCTTCTCTATATCATTAAAACCTTCAGAGCATCTGAGGAAATATCTGCATGCAACTCCCAAAAAAGATTCTTCATCACTACGGTCCCAAATGCAAGCTAAATTAACTGAGGTAAAGTGGAAAAGTGTCCTGGGGTCAAAACATTTCTTTTTCAAAACTAAAGCAACCGAACTCCTCATTTTCTGACTGAGTGCCATTAAAAGAAGAGGTGATAAACACAGTGGTAAACATGAACCTGCCCCAATGTTTTTGTTACATGATGCTGGCCTCAATTTCAAAATGGACATATAATTTTCCATAAAGTACAATTAAATATCAAAAGAAATAGATCAATTTTTATTATGTATCAGTTTCATGTAATGTTTAATTGTACTTTATTATTAACATGTTATATTTGTGCTATTTTAAATATAGAGCTTTAATAATGTGCACATCATTACGTTCTGTTTTTATTAACACTTTATCCAGAGTCCCGACTTTGTTGGAAGCAAGGTTGTAAACAAAAAACAAGAACTTTTGACCAAACCTTTCTTTTTGATGGTTCCCCACGCCGGAGACTCAGAGGGTTCAGAGAGTCCCATATCATTCTTAGCAAACACACGGAAGAAATACTCTTTCCCCTGCATGATATTAACGATGGTAAATTTATGGTTGAAGAGGCGGTCTGCCACTGTCCGCCAGGTACGCTTGACAGAGTCCCGCTTCATCACCATATAGTACAGCCGGTCATCTCGTTTCTCATCAGGAGAGGGAGTCCACATTACAGTTACTGTGCCTTCCACATTCTGCACTAGCTGTACTGGGCCTGGAGGTTTGGGTTCATCTGGACACATTAAAGCCACACTATTATTGGTAACAGGAATTCTTTGCAGGTAGTGTCTTATGGAGAGTCTCCTAATATAGCCAGACTTCATCCCATTGGGTTTGTACAAGGTTTTGAAGATTAGAGTATTGTTTTTATAGCAGAATGATTCATTTACATTAAAACTACAACATAGAGCTATCAGTACTTTGAAAAACAAATTGAGACATGTGAGACAAAAGAACCTCACAAACACCACCATAACTTTTTCACAGCAATAAACAGCTCACTAGATCTAGGACCAGCATTTTACTAGATTGGATTAGGTTGTACTGAACCAGATGAACCTATCTGAGACGGTTAAGTTGAGTTATGTCGGTTGGGTCATGTTGTGTACATGCATTAAGTGACCATTTCATGCCAGTCTGTTACCTGTAACTCTAACTTCAACATTGAAGGTGTCCTGACCCACCATATTCTTCACAATAATGGTGTAGATGCCATTATCGGATCGTTCAGATGATGGAATCAGTAGCTGGGAACCTTTCTCAGAGTTAGTAACTGTTACATGTTTGGACACCGGCACTCCATCCTTTAGCCAAGTGATGTCCGGTAAAGGAGAAGCCTGCAGGAAAAATGAAGTACTCAGTATCTGAATGAGTAAGTGTATTGTACATTCTACTTTCTCAATTTTCATTTGAACAGCAACCAAAAAAGTAACACAGCTTCCATATAACATTTCAAAAGTCAACTGCAATGATTGTTTTCCCTAATATTTGTAAAGTTTGTCTGGTGATTAGTAAAAAACTAGGAACAAAAATCTGAAATATGTCCAATTAATAATAAATCATACTCTGTACATGCTATAATCAGTACAACCATAAATACTCATATGAAAAGTGATTCTAGACCTTTGTTTGTGTGGTTGTGTATTTTTACACCTTAATGACCTGGTGAGTATGTTACCGTTTCTGAAGTGGAGTACCTCAAAGCGTATGTTGACACGCACTGTGTTTCCAGCCTTCACAACCATAAAACTTTTCATCTTGCGGTCAGTGAATTTCGGTTTCACTACAAAGACAAAAGTTAGTTGTAGCTAAGATGCAGCTCTTGTAGATGATGAAAAAACATTAAACAGTGCTACATAGATGTTTACCAGGTGGAGGCATGGCAACCAAGTAGTTGTCAAACCCTTGTGGAAGCCCCTCTCCTCCTTCATTGGTGGCAATTACTCTCACCCAGTATGTGGCCAAAGACTTCAGACCTACTACAGTGAAGGACATCTGGACGACAGCGCTTGTGTTACAGCGGCTCCACTCCAGCTGGTCCGTGGGTCTGATTTCCACAAAGTACCCTTTTGCCTCGTCTTCCACTCCAGTCACTGCTTTTGGTTTGCTCCAAGCCAGAGACAGTGTAGTGTAACTAGAGTCAGTTACTTTGAGATCTCTTATCTTCCCAGGAGCCTCTGCAGTGACAATAAATAATAGTTTGGGGATTTATTATAACCTCAAATATAGGCAGTCATTTTATAGTAATTATGAAGATTATTCAAAAATACAGATCAATTTCAAGCACATATGCAGATTGCTAACTGGTGGAATATGAGAATACATGATTAATTAGCCTTGTAGTATCTCCAGTGCTAAAACTAAACAATTTTGTCCAAACTCTGGACACCAAAGAGATCCTGGCTAAACTATTAATTGAATCGGCCACTAAAAATATGTCGGTCTGAAAAATATGTTTGTCAATTCTTACTCTGAGGGTCTCTTGCAAATACACAATCAGAGGGGCAACTTGGTTCTCCAGGACCGCATGTGTTGATGGCAACCACTCTGAACTCATACTCCGCTCCCTCCATTACATCTTTAACTGCATACTTTTTCTCTACAGAAAATACAGAAATATACGTATTTAGAATGCTTTGAGATGGATAATATCAAAATCATGTGCAACAGACACTAAATATATATGCAACTATGCACATAAACATTATGCATTATGTAGGTTTGACACACAATGCACAACAACCTCTAATTGGTTCATCTGGAGGATTCACTTGACTCCATAGATTGCTACCCTTCTTGCGTTTCTCCACATTGTAGCCAATTATGCTGCCTCCTCCGGTATTTGAAGGTGCAAGCCATGCCAGATTAATGCAGTCCTTGAAGGCACTGACCACCTTTGGAGAAGCAGGCTGACCAGGGAAGGCTGAAGGGACAAAAAGACGCAACAGTTTAAAATGGTTATTTATTGTTCTATCCAGGAGCGCCAAACTTTATCCAGGGTCAGCGTAGCTACAGGGTTTTCCTGATTAATCCTACTCAATTAAACAAGCAGTGTCCAGTGGACTGTTACTTGCAAGATTGCAGACCTGCAGCTATACCTCTCTGTTCAGCTGCTTTGTCATTACATACAAGAGGGCAGAATATGAACCTAGCTCTATTAAGGAAATGGTTTGGTTAAAAAAAATATTTTTACATTTTTCTACATATTCTAGATGCAGACAATCAGCCAAGCTTAAGTGGTGTCCAAATTTTGCTTCCTTGGTTTAGCATTGATGCTACTAGGCTAATGGTGCTAACTATCGAGGAATCCAATAGTGGCTCAAATCTCTGTTAAACTATAGTCTCACTCAAACCACATTTACATTTATGGTATTTAGCTGACGCTCTCATCCAGAGCGACAAGGTGAATCATATTACAGGTAGGCCAAAGTAGTGTCAAGAGTCTTGCCCAAGGACTCTTATTGGTGTAGCACAGCCTAGTCAGTCAGCCCGGGATTCGAACCCCAGTCTCCCACGTGTGGTGGTTGCTATTTTTTTGGCGGGTAGTGGTGTTATCTGCTGAGCTACACCAACCACATCTGGCCTAAATTACACTATGACCTACTGTAGGCTATAAAACTGGCCATACCTTCACTGTGTACCTGAACGCAGTGGGCCGACATTTTAAATAGCAGATTTCCGAGTTTAGTTTGTGTGCATGTCACGCAGGCATTGGGCGTTAGGTCATGCTTGCAATTTCTGTTGTTTCTATATAGAAATATATGATTTCAGTTGGAAATTTCAATTAAAATAGTCATTTATAAAAAGAGACAATAAAAAATAACATAACTACATAATATGTAACACCCATATTCTGCGAATAGAAGTCAGAATTGGACACAACAACGGTCAGCTGATGAAATGTCCATTTTATAGCATATCAACAAGTTTTCATATCCTTAAACATATTGTTGTATCTCCAAAATGGCAACTTTTACAGGAGAGGCCAAAAACCTCATTTAATTTAAATGGAAGTCAATGGAACCAGATGTCTTTCCAAGCAGTTTGGGCCATTTCTGTCCTTTTTTCATGAAATTTCCTTACAGTGTAAACAGCAGCTAATATGATCAAATGAGGCATACAAGTAAAAATCAACAAAAATGGAGATACATGTTTTTCATTGGACAGCGACGATATGGAGGCAGTTTAAGCTAGGTTTGTACACAGAGAAGGTTTGGGTGACTATTGACTTCTAGTGTTCGGTGGAGATGTTGATCTTGTAACAGCGCAAACCAAAGAAAGACAATTTGGGCACCAAACATGTCTTGGCTTATTAATTACACCTGAAGCAAGAAGAGAAATTGTGCACACTAGATTTGTGCTTTAATGTGTTTCCTGTTCACTGTGGCTATAGTATGGTTTTATTTGAGTTTCACTGTAAGAAACCTTTAAAAAGGTTAAGGAGGTTAAGGTCTACAAAGCACTACTTGTTGTGCCTGGTTTTGATGCATATGAGAAGTAGAAGACCCCACAAACAGAAAAGCATGTGTCAGAAATTCACCCAAAGTGCCAGCTGCAATGTCATCACTTTCCATCATGTCACTTATGCCCTCTGAGTTCTTGGCCCTGATTCTGTAACAGTACTTCCTGCCACGGTCTATGTCTGTGTCCCTGTAGATGGGCTGTCCGGGGATATCACCAATTTTAATCCAGGTGTTGCGTCCCAGCTGCTGCCGTTCCAGGTTATAATTGGTCACGGGACACCCACCATCATCTTTTGGCGGCCTCCATTTAAACTCAATAGCAGACAAGGAACTCTCTACCACTTCTACAGGCCCTTGTGGTGGAGCTGGTTTGTCTAGAAAATCACAAATGTACATGTAACATTAGTCCAGTTTATTTCCAGTGTCTTAGCTGGTCAAATTTTCGACACATAGTTCTACACATACCGAGGACGATAAGTTTTTGATGTTGCCTCTACAGTGGCAAATTCATTCTTGATTTTGATTTTGACTTCTCCAGTGTCTTTACGCTGGCACTTGGTGAGACAAAGCCGACTATGGGTTGAGGAACTCTCTATCCTGGTACTGGGTCCATGTAAAAGCTCCTCTCCATCTTTGAACCACTGCACTTTAATGGGTTCCTTACCCACAAATGGAAGCTTGAAAATAGCATTTTCACCAGCTTTTACGATGACGGGTTCTGAGAACTTACCCAAGGCCTCTGTATCAATCTCTGGTGGATCTAAGCAAGAACAGAGTGAACACAATGAGTAACTGTATGTGTGATGTGTGATGTTGCATGTTAATATTTATTTCATCTTTGTTTATTGGATCTTTAAATTAATCAGAAAAAAGACAAATAAAAATAAACCCATGAATATGTTTTACCTTCAACACTCAGTGTAGCCTCTGATTTACGCCCATCTGCTTCAAATTTATAAGTCCCTGAATTTTCCTCCGTACACTTCTTAATGATCAGTTTATGGGTGGCTCCATTTTTTACAATGGTAACACCATCTTTAGATTCCAACTAAGATGCCAACCAAGAATGAACACAGAAAAAAAACAAGCTCATGAAGTTACTGCAAGATTTCTATCGGCCCACATGAAAACAAATATCAAATTCTATAATACAATAGGATTTTGTAATGTATACTATAATACAATAATATGCTATCATTCATATATGAAAGATCTGGTCATTAAAATGATTAACTTTTACCTTTTTACCATCTTTATACCAGATTCCAACGCAGTCTTTACTGCTGAGTTTACAGGACAATTCCGCAGACATCCCTATATTGGCAGTGGTGTCTGATAATCCACTGAGAAAGTGGACTCCAGGTTCTGAACAAAAACAAAATATGATGAATTCACATAATGTGTATATGCATAATGTGTGTATATATATAAATAATGTGAATTCATTACAATAATTATTAACAAAGTTGGAAAAGAGTTGGTTTTATAGGTAAAATGAATTGCAGGGCCTGTTCAGCCAATGGAAACTCCTTGGTGCAGGCGTCCGTCCACCCTGTCTATATGGTACAACATGCTATAGTCTGCTCTGTTCTGAAGGAAGTGTATAGCAGCTAAAAACTCCACAAATGATAAAGTAGTTGGGAATTTTTTGGCTTTCTCGTACCCTAAAGGTATCATGTCTGGTCCAGTATGTGTAACAAATATTTTTGGGAGAGTCAGTGAAAATTTTAGTCACTGAGCTCATTTTAAGATGTCTACAATAAATTAACCAATGTGACCCAAAGAAGGAGTAATGATTAAAACTGAGTTAATTAGTTTACTAATTAGTCCGCCTTTAAAGCATGTATGATATCTAATTAAACAGCCAAATGGGCACTGGATCCTTTTGACTTGGCTAAGTAAATCACATCAACTATGAACAAGACAGTTATATATAATATATGTATATATATATATATATATATATATATATATATATATATATATATATACATTTAATTATAGTACAATATTCCTAAAATTTGCCTTGATCAATGCTTGTTTGATAGTTTCAATAATCCCACTATTTGGTAGATACAAAGTTCAATTAATCATTTAACATGGTGCTCTTAGTTTATAAGCCAATGTAATGTTTTTCCACTTCCAGACTTAACAAACTGTACTTTTCATTCTGGTGTAATGTTTAATAACTGGATTAATTTAGTTGCAACAGTCAAAGAGTGATTTGTGATTTGTTCTTATACGTTTAGCAGCGTTAAAATCGTCAGAGAAACTGAACAGAAGCATCTCCTATATAAGTACAGATCCCCCAGTAAATATCTACCCCTGGTCATTAGTGTTTATCTCTCAGATCAGCTGAGCTCAGCTGGAGAATACACCAGGAACAAAGCTGAACACACCTGCGGTTGTATCAGGAACCAATAAACCATCTTTGATGCGCTTCTTGTGCTTAGAGTCTCCAGTTCCATCGCCAGCTGACCCGTCTCCGCCTGCTCCTGGTCCACTGCTCCCATCTCCTCCTAGACTGTTTCCTCCTAACCCATCTTTTCCTAACCCACCTATCCCTGACCCATCTATCCCTGACCCATCTAGCCCTGACCCATCTATCCCTGCCCCATCAGCTATTAATCCACCTCTTCCTCCTTTTCCTCTTCCCCCACTTCCTGATCCATCTAGGCCTAAACCCCCAACCCCTAACCCGTCTCCTCCCAAACCATCTCCTACTCCTCCTTTTCCTAATCCATCTCTCCCTGAACCATCTCCTACTCCTCCTTTTCCTAATCCATCTCTCCCTGAACCATCTCCTACTCCTCCTTTTCCTAATCCATCTCTCCCTGAACCATCTCCTACTCCTCCTTTTCCTAATCCATCTCTCCCTAAGCCATCTCCTGCTCCCCCTTCTCCTGATCCATCTCTCCCTGAACCATCTCCACCCATTTTTCCCCTCCCTTTCCCAATCTGCCCGCTTCCAACTCCACCGGTTCCATCTTCCCCAAACCCATCTATTAAACTAGATCCATCACGTCCGTCCCCTCCAGCTCCTCTGCCTGTGGCATCCTTTGTAGCTTGGGCTCTCCTGGCTGCCTCACCTGCACCAATCCGACCTTTCCCACGGGCATTTGGGTCATCTAGGAGCAGAATATATTTAGAATAGAGAACAGAATGTAGGGAGATGACGTATTTTGACCTTGCTCACCTTTAACAGACAGGGAGGCTTTGCTTAACTTGATACCCACAATGGCTGTGTAGATACCCTTGTCTCTGGGTTGACAGTTCTTCACCACTAATCTGTGAGTGAGCATGTCCTCTGACACTGTGATGTCATA
The DNA here is from genome assembly GCA_024036415.1 of Prochilodus magdalenae. Classification (NCBI taxonomy): domain Eukaryota; kingdom Metazoa; phylum Chordata; class Actinopteri; order Characiformes; family Prochilodontidae; genus Prochilodus; species Prochilodus magdalenae. Next base: position 817,209 of record JAMWET010000848.1, read on the forward strand.
TTTATCCCCTGGCTCAAATGAGGCATTGTTTGCACACCAGGTGATTTTTGGCAGAGGTCCAGATAAAACACACTCAAATGTAGCATCCTGTCCTTCGATGACATTAGCATCTTTCAGCATGCCAGCATATTCCACATCAGGAACTGAGGGAAGAAATTAGTGTTGATCAGACTAATGACTCATATAGCCCAACATGTGTAGAAATATAACAAAATATGTTAAAGAAATGAGAAATGTGTGTTTAGATCAGCACATTATAGTGACTTCTTACTTTCCAGGCCAGTTGAGAATATATTGGTGTCCTCTACATCAACCTGATATAATCCAGCATCCTCTGGACCAACATCATTGATACTGAATATATATTTTTCTCCAGATTTCTTCATATTGTGTTTGGAGGACTTATCAGTGCCATCACCATAGTCCAGCATTTCACCATCCTGCAAACAAAGGATCATGATATTAGATATTGTCACGCCTCCACCTCTCCCCGGCTTCTCTGCTCTTCAGGACTCCACTTCCCAGAGGGCCATGCTCGATGACGTCATGTCTATGCGCCCCCAGTCGGACTCTATGATTCGCTCTAGATCGCCCGAGTTTTAACCTCAGCTGAATCCAATTACTTCCTGTATTTAAGCCACTCACACTTTGCAAAGCTTTGCCAAACCTCGGTTAGCAATCCTGAGCGGTCTTTCTTCGTATGGTATTACTCTGGTTTCCGACTCCCTTCGTTCCTCTACTACTCTTTCGCCTTATCCCTTTTGCTCGTGTCCTGACTCTACGGTTTGTACCTCTGCTCTCTCTCTTTTTACCTTCGGTTTTCCCCTTTCAACTTGTTCGCCCTCGCTGCTTGTTCTACCTGGTTCTGACCTCCGCCTGTCCCTGACTCTGATTTAGCTTCTCCCATTGTTTTCGCTGTGTACTGGTGCTTGCTGGGATTGCCTGTTTTGTAATAAACTATTCCTGGTTTTTAGTTCTGCACACGTTGGTCTCGAAGTCTTTTGTCTAACAGATATTCAGCATATAAACAGGTTGATTGTGACCAGTTTCTGAATCACTGTTGATATTTTCTCCACTGACAACCCAAATGAACGTCACCTTGTACAGATAAATTTTGTTGCTGGGATCCTTGAGCTTCATGTCAAGCTCAAATTCAGCGTCTCCATTTGCTTTCACCTCAATTTGTTTCGTGTTTTCAACTTTTTCAACAACCTGTGAAAAAATGAGAGAGACAGGTAGGACAATGGTACGATCCATGCACAGAAACGTGAACCAACGTACAGCTGCTGGAAACCGAATTCCTTAAACTCAAATTTGAACAGCAGAAGTTCCAAGCCAACCATACCTTTGCCTGTTCGTCCTCTAGCTCCTTCTTCATTTGACTTAGTTTCTTCAACATCCATCGAAAATTAGTGATCCCAAACTCACGACAGATACGCTCATACTCTTTCTTAGGGGCACTCAGTATGACCTCCCAGAACTTTGGGTCAATCTCTCCTTCTTTTTTGGGTTTTTCTTTCCTCTTCTTTACAATTCTGTGTTCAAGAGTAATCAAAAGCCAAACAGACATTTCTAAAAAGATCTCCACTGCAGAATTAATTTTCAAATTGACTCATCTACATATCCATAAAGATCTGATATGATACTATACACAGTTTTCTTCAGCATCTTTCTGAAGTCTTCAGGGGCATTCTGTTGTGCAGCTGAAAATATAAAAGGAGAAAACTAATAAACCAGCAACTCAACAAATACCTCCTTGGCCTAGCACCTCAGGTGTCTAATTTATCGATCAGAACAGATTTACTGTGCTCTAACGTAACTCCTATATACATCAACTCGGCACATCCGTGACCTTCCCTCTTTTTGGAGGAAAACAAACAACACTCGCTGTAGGCTGTAATGTACAATAGCAGTACAGAACAAAACCAGCAGAAGAGAAATGAAGTCCACCAGATGTGAATTGGTGTCTCTGGGTCATAAATTCATGCCATGATTTCAAAATTCGCTTTAGTGACTCTTTGTTATTGTTTATGTTTGGTATGGTTGGCTAATGTTAAAAGCTACACAGTGTAGGTTTTAGGGAATCCTTCCTAACCCAAGTGGATGAATGTGATTACTGTGAGCAGGCTAAGAATATACTAAGGTTAAAACTCAATGAACTGCGTCTTTAGACTCACAACAGTGTGTTACAATATTCCCTCACATTACATTTTTCTATTTCAACATGATTCAACAGCATATACATACCAGGTTTCTTTTTCTTGAATCCAACTGAAAAAGAGAAAATGATAAGTTGGAGTTAAGCTGAGTAAGTTTAGAACACAAGGTAAGAGATATTTACTGCTGCTGTAAAAGCCATTCATTTCTTACCCTCGATAACATTCAGTGTAGCTGTAGAAACAGCTCGGCCGAATGGATTTGTAGCAAAGCATTTGTATGTGTCTGCTTGGTCTACAGTTACATTTGGTATCTGTTGTAAATTGAAAGAAAGAAAGAAATAAAGAAAGAAAGAGAATTTAACTTGTAAGTGGGTGGATTTTACTGACTGAAACATACAACTAGACTTACTTTGTTAAATAGTAAAATTCTTTAAGGTTAATCAACTTATTTTATTAGTATACATGGACGGTTCTTATTAAGACAATCTGATCATTTCCTGCATTTTCAGTCAGCTGCTTCTCTGTATTAGTTTCTTTGTGTTTTTACATTTACATCAGCATTTGGCAGACACTCTTATCCAGTGTGACTTACAGTATACATTACACATGTGAGGAAAAGCACAGTGTTGGCCAAGGACTCTTGCTGATTAAAAAGTGTAGGGTGATTGCCCAGGTGGGAAGACAAACCCCAGTATACAGCATGTTTTTCCCACAGATCTATAATGAAGATGCCCCAAACACATGGCTACAAATGTTTGACATTGGTTTCACGAGAAGGACCAAGACCTCCAAGTACTACCCTGCCCGTCTAATCTCCCAGACTTAAATCCCCAATTGATTGATTGACTAGGTGCTGTCTGTGCTGCCCTTACTTTGGATTAGCTGGCGGTCATAATAATATAACTTGACTGTATATATACTTTGAACATTAATATGTATGGAATGGGCATTAATATATACATATACAATGAGCTTTGATATATATGGAATGGACATTGATATATATATACAGTGAACTTTGATATATTTGGAATGGACATTGATATATATATACAGTGAACTTTGATATATATGGAATGGACATTGATATATATACTGCTTTTATATATTGTTTTTTTTTACTGTTTGTAGCGGTTTGGGGTACACCTGTGTTGAACTAGTTTGAATGGGTCGCGGTAAGAACATCAGCGACTGGCGGGCATTTCAGACCAATTATAACACTGCAGGGGCGGAGCTTGACGATATCTGGCCCCGCCCCTTGACATGTGGTTATGTTGTGCAAAGTTCCGTTAATCTAAACTCGACCTTTAAAAGCTTAGACTGTCCGCCCCACTATCGTTAGCCGCTCTCCAGGTGTATTGACCATCACAGTCTGGCGGTGGCGGACAATGGCGGTGTTGTGTGGCTGACAACATAACCACAAACAACAACACAGAGAACTTATCACCCCCAGCTGCCTAGTTTACTTAACGGGTCCTTTTCAGCTCGGCGCCATGTTGGAGGAGCCTCAGGTGACACGAACTGGAAGGTAGAATAAATGAAAGAGCACTGTCTGAGGACTAGTTAATCTGTTTAGGAGTTACATAAGCGAAACACCTCCGATGTAAAACGCAGTTTAACCGTTGATGCAGGTATTTAGCGTTACCTGCTGTGTCGGTGATGCTTCACAGAGAGATGGCTGGTAAGACTAAATCTATTTACAGGTCCTAGTGGGTCTAAAGGGGGATCTGACTGCGAGTCAGACTGATTCAGTGATTCAGTCATTAATACCCATGGAAAGTGCTATGAGAAAACTCCATTACATTTTTATTGTATTATTATTTTATTATTTTTATTTTTAGAGTTAATTTAAGTCCTTATGTTAATCTCTGTCTTGCCTCTGATTTGTTTGTATTCTTATTGTATGTATGCCTCTGTATTCTTTTCCTTTTGTCTCTTATTGTCTCTTTAGCTATTTGGCTAAGAACTTGTGTGTTGAAATAACAAAGACCTTTTTACACTCCATTGCCGTTTAAAAGGAAATGGCAACAAAGCATGTAAAAACACTTCTGGTTAGCCTGCCGGTCGTTTCTAAAAGTGGAAGTAAGATGCTTGTAGGCAAATTTCTAAAATAATCTACACGGCAAAAAGAATAAAGCATTTCTAAAGGATAAATGGTCTTAGCTAATCCATTGAGCTAGCAGTTAACCTGACTAGAAATGGTTTGCCTGTGTTAATATTTATGTATTAATATATTTGTGTGTATAAGTAGTTTGAAATGTGAACAAGGAGCTGAAAATGGGGGCCAGATTGTACAGATCAACAAGACAGAATGACAAACCTCACGTTATACAGGTATGGCCTATAATGGCTAGGACAAAAAAGAGCTGCAGAGGTATTGTACTGAGCCAGCTAATTAAAGCTGTGAGCTTCCAGCACTGACCAGCAGATCTGTGGCAGCAGTGCTATGGTAGATCAGGCTCCATTTGCGATATCAATACTAAATAAGAATATGGATCCAGTCATCCTAAATTAGCACCATACAGAATCATTCTGTTCTGGTCTTATTGGTTCTAGGAGCAACCTTCGATGCTGTGGATCACAAGATTCTAATTCACCTTCTTGAGCACTGTACCTCTCGAGACAGTTATAGAATAATATTTAATAAACACTATTAGATTATTTTTACTGAGTTTCTATATTTCATATCACTCCTGTTGAGAAAGAGCTGCACTGGCTACCTGTGTCTATTAGAATAGACTTGAAAGTTCTGCTGCTGGTCTATAAAGCTCTGATTAATCTACTACCTGCATTCATCACAGAATGTCTGCCTGTTTATGTTCCAACTTGTGATCTTAGACTTACAGATTCTGGCCTTCTGAAAATACAGTCTTCTGTGAAATACAGAAAACATCAAGAGACCTCTTTCAGTTATTTTGCTTCTAAACCGTGGAACTCAATTCCAGCTTCCATTAGACAGGTGGGCTCAATGCTCATATTTAGGAAAAAATTAGACACGTATACCTTTACCTTTTACTTATTTACTACATTATTGTGGTATTTGTACATTTGATTTGTGTCTTTATTTTATAAAAAACAATTTATTTGTGTACTGATGTCAGCTGTCTGTTAAGCACTTTTAGCTGCCAGCTGTATTAAATGTGTTCTATAAAAAAAATATATTATTATAATAATAATTATTATTTTTATTATTATTATTACCAACAATATAATACCCAATGTTGTACATTCTGAGAGTCACAAAAATGCTACAGAAAGGCTGATGTGATCCAGGATTTAGTTACCACATGCAGAAAAAAAACATCTAGCGAAGAAACAGGGTAAACATCAAGAGGCAATGTGTCACAGTGGTTTTCCATGTTTACTGGGAGATAAACAAAGAGAGATAGTCTTAAACTGATGCTTATAATTTGGACCTAAAGCAGTTTCCAAGCCAACATGTCAAATGTACAGTCCCTCTTCAATTTGTAAGGGAGTTGTCCCCCCCAAGATTTAGGAAATATTGCCTTCTACTGGCAGAATATCGCTACTGTGGGATTTAAGGGTGGGTAAAAATGTTCTTTTATAATTAGCCCCTACAATATATACAGACACATGGTATGTGTTATGGTATAGCATGTTACCTCCAAAATATATTCTCCAGCCTTTTCGTCGTATCGTGTCTTATATTTCTCTGGATCAGAGGTATCTCCTTTGTTGCGTTTCCAAGTTATGGTGGGTGCAGGCTCTCCTGTCACTACTGCTCTGAAGAAGGCCATTTTACCTGCAGTAAGATAGGAGGGATTATATTGTAGATATTGTAGCCAAGTTCATGCAACTGGTCTTTTCCTTGGAGGAGAAACTCTAGATTTTATTTTTCAATAATGTTTTTTATTTATTTATTTTTAAATCAAAGCATGTTTTTTGGATTGAAAAAACAAATGAGTAATTCTTGACTATATGCTGCTAGCATGGTAGCTTGACAGTATATAGCAATTTACTGTAATATAAGTAAGCGTGAAACAGAGTTCTGGAAAAATCTGGAGTCATGCTGACAGAAAAAGCCATTGCGTACCTTCCTGGGTGGTCATGGCGAAGGGTTTTCTGGTGAAATCTGGTGTAGTTTTTCCTGAAGGTAGGTTCTCTACATACTGTGTGATCATAACACCCGGCACCCTGGATCTTTTCTTGATTGCCACTGGTAAGATAAGGTTGGAAAGAGGTTGCATTAGAATCTTTGTAAATCATTGCAACATCTACAGTTTATGGGGGCTGTGCAGTTCCAGACCTGATGAAGCTTTTTCTACTCAAATGCACCCACTAAACATGGCAATTAACATCTACATCTAATCAAGTGTACTTAAACAGATACATCAACTGCTGGACACAGGAGCTCTGCCATGTTTTATGCTGGAAGTGCTACTCACTACCAGAAAAGCTCATCAGTGTCATGTAGTTTTCCTACTTCAGGATTTTGCATTCATAACTTGATTAAGCCACAAGAGAGCAGCATCTTCCTGAAGAAACAGGCTCTAACCCCTGTGTCCACCGATATAGTATTTATACAAGAGAGTAATGTGTAACAGTGTGAAGCATAAACATGGTATAGTTTTTCAGTAGTCTTATTACTTATGCTTTAATTGAGCTACTTGCAAGCTGCAGTTCTTTGTAGAATGTCTGTGGAATGGTAATGTAGCCCTCTAATGACTGATGTTTGTTAATGAAATGTCCTCAGCTACGTCCAACCATTTCTAAAATGTGCATTATAGTTACGTATATTTCTCCTACCTGAACCAGGTGGCAATTCGTCTTCAGCTGAAAGTGTGGCATGGTGCACATGGATAGAGACAAAGACAGAACTTAAATGTTCCTATACAAACAGTGCAAGCCAAACACAGACAGTTCAAAACACAAATTACAGTCACAAAAACACACAAGACATATGACTCTCCAAAGCACATTAAAATGAGAGATAGAAGTTCAGATTCCTAAAGTTTAATAATGTAGTTCATAATTTTCAGTAACAAATAGTAATAATAATAAAAAAAAACAAATATAAAAAAATAAATAAATAAAAGAAAATAATAAAATATAAAATAAGTAGAAAGAAATGTATTAAAACACTGTTAAGTCTCGTGATAACACATTCCTATTGTAAAGACATTACAGACATTCGCCTACTAATACCTATTGCCCTATTAGTACTGGACTGTTAACAACTGTAAACATGAAAGCGTACTGATCATTTGGTCAGGTAATGAACAGCTTTTGTTCGGTTATACTGTAAATAATGTTCTCTAATTGCAATGAACACAAACACACACACAGCTCGACAACGGCACCATGTAACACTCATGCCACAACAAAAGTAGAACAGCTCTGAACATGAATGTGTTTTTTATTCTGAAAAAAAAGGTAAAACCAAAACATCTTCTTTGATCTTCTTCAGTTCTCTCGGTTATTCAGAATGGCTCACTCATCTCAGGTTGTCTTGTCGTATTCGTCTCGAAAAGCTGCCAAATTTGTGAAGTTTCTGTTTCATATTACGTTCTTGTGAAGTTCTGGGTCCTTATAACCCGTCCATGCAGAAAGGGTATGACATGTTGTGATCATGTCCTCCATCACGACTCAAGCACCTTGTCTTGTACGAACTCCGATCCATAGAATGTGATGATGCTGGTTATGGAAAGTTCCCTTTTCTCATATTCGTATGCATGTTTAGAGAACTGATAGACTATGTTGCTCAGAGGTTTTATTGAAAACAGGACCCAGGAAAAGAAGACTGACTTACCCTCTCCCACTGGAGCGTTTTCTGCAGACATCTTGTATATTTCGTTTTCCACAGTTCAGTAAAGTACTTCAGCTCTGAAATAGAAAAGGTGGATTGAGATTGCCAGTGTACAGTATAGTCTCTGGCATATACTGAATTACCAGTGCACTTATCTTGTACCTACATTCATTGGCCATTTTATTAGATACACTTGCTGTCAGTCAGTTAAAAACGAGAACCGGTTGTCATGGTTATTTTATCGGTTCTCAAAATAGGATTTGTGGGTACATTAGTTGGAAGTTATTATTTTGTTGTCCAGTTTTGAAACGTCATGAAGTCTGAACAAGTTAAATGCATTGGTCTGAGAGGAGTACATAAATGCGTTGGATTGGATAAACTGCAGCACTGGACTGCTACAGAAGCCATTCCATTTAAATCCAACCCATTATTTGGCTTTGCTACAGAATTGTGCAGTAAAAGTGGTCCACTTTGGGCTACAGCATGACTAACACGCATTGCACATGGAAAAAGATTAGCTGTAGTCTCTGACTGCACACTGACGATGTGTACAAACAAGAGACGTGTTTCTAATAAAGTAGGTAGTAAGAGTGTACCGTGTTTAAAATGGCTGGTAAATTGTGCAAAAACTATAATATTAAATAATATACAATAATAAATGCAGTCATTACACTTCCAAGTGGACCTATACGGTAGGCGTTTCAGATAAAGTGGCCAGTTGTGTGTTAAACTGGCAAGATGTATTGGTATGTATTTAGTGTTACTGTTTCAGTTACACCATTCTACTCTTTTTAGCCTTTAGTCACTTACTATTTTAATGTTCACTTAGACAAAACCTTTTACTCTGAGATCCAATTTCAAAACCTAGTGTCTTTACAGCACCCACCAAGCCTGTGTGGGAAGGCGGGGAATGTGAAACTCCATCTGATGGCCATATATCTTCAGTAACCACATTGACACCATGATCCGCTTCCTCCGTCCAGATAATAAAATGAAGACAGTGTGTCTTCTGCAAGAATCTAATGTTTGCATGCTTGTATGCCTGTCATGCCTTCTGAAGTGTGAAGATTTAGGCACTATTGGAGGCGTTGTTGTAGTACAACATGTTTTACTCCAGAAAATAATTTCCTTTTAGACCGTGACCTCCAGAAAATGAACCAGTAAAGATATTTTAAGAGTTTGATTTGATACATGTTGCATGTGGAGTAATACAAGACCGATAATAAAGCTTTTAATGGCATTCTAGAGTTCACAGGATCCTTCGCAATGCTTTTACAAGCTGTAGGGGGCAGCTATTTGTCATCTGCTTTTGATAGGTCACATACCTCATAACATATCAGAGATGTGCTAGGAGTGGGGTCACAAGCCCCCGTTAGAGACGATTTAGTTTTTAAATATGAAGTAGTTGAGGAAATACAACAACAAAGAAGAAAAATACTAAACCAGATGAAGACTTTAAAACAGCAGATTAACAAATTATACAAAATAGTTTGCATGCTTTTTGTGTGACAGTATAATTATTTACAAATGACACTAGACACTTCATAATCAGCAACATGTGAATGAGTCTCAGACAAAATCAACCTACCGCGTTTTTGTCCACCTGTGAAGATCTGTATTCTTACTGGAAGCTGTTGCAACTACAGATAAATTACCAGAGAAAGGAATGTGCCTCTAAAATTGGTTCTGTAATTAATTGTGGTCTTACAAGTTAAACATTGATCATCTTTGTGTGTGTGTGTGTGTGTGTGTGTGTGTATATATATATATGTATATATGTATATATATGTGTATATATATGTGTGTATATATGTGTGTGTATATATATATATATACACACAAAGATGATCAGTGTTTATCAATGTTATTTAACTGTGGGATTTTTTAAATCTCCAATATTTATTTATTTTTTTTTTTGCAGTGCAGGACCTTCCTTTCTAGCTAAGAGAACACTGCATTAAGGGTTCTGATGCGCCTTATATATATATTTGTTGTCCAAAGAAAACACACATTATCTTTTTTTTGTTGATTTTTACTTTTATGCATCATTTGAACACAGCAGCTGTTTACATTGTGTAAACAATTCATGATTATTTGATCAAAAGAAATGACTAGGTCAGTGGACTAAAATGAGATCTCTCTCAAAGTTGCCGATTTAAAGATACTCGTTTTTCTTTGGACAGCGATAAAATCAGTAAGTTAGATTTTAATCTGATCTGTAGCATATGCACATAAGCATCATATTGTCACTGTTCAAATAAAAACATGGATCTCCTTTTTGCCAGTTTTACTTTTTGTGCATCATTTGAACATGGCATTATTAAACCAAGAGAAGTTTCTGAAAAAAGACAGTTTATATTAACCTTCAATGAAAGTAAAGAACCGTTTGCATTTTTCTGTAAAGTTGTCCTTTTTGAGGTTCTTAGCTTAAATTCTACCTGGCATTTCTAAATGACAGTTCTCTCATCCACACATTTAATTTTTTTATGAATAAAGTGTGATTAGCTGATCTGGGTAATGCCTTGTGTGTCTGTTTATAAAAGATTAAAAGACTCACCTTAAAGTCCTGTTACCTTCGTCAGCCTTTTCAGACTCCAGAATTTAATGCAAGTCCTCCTTGCCCAGCAATAAAAAATTGGGGAGTCACATGGAAACCCTATAGGAGGTGAGGTCGATGAGCTGCCACATTTAAGGTTTTTATTTGGGTGAGGCTTACGTTAGGGAGGAGGTCCTGCACAAGGCCATGTTCATATTTCACAGTGATAGTTGAGAGTGAAGTTTGAGTTGTGTTGGATTAATCTATAAATGTGATGATTAAGAAATAGAACAATATATCACCTACAGTAAAAAGGACACTGTCAAATCATTTCTTAACACATGTGAGATGTTACCATCTAGTCTCAATGGATTGTTACTTCCAGCATAGCAGAAATGTAGAAAGAAAATATAAAAAACCATAAAAAATGAAAATTCTTTGTAATTTCCGCACCATGGTTCACAAATGGATTCACGGTGGTTGGTTTTCTGACTGAAGTGCTAACTTCCACTAGTCTTGAGTGAACTCCTCCATTTACTGTTGATGATAATGATGATGACCTTAAGAAATACGATCGATGGTATTCCAAGTTTATAGGACGGTTAAAAGATATCTGAACTGGTCACCTAGGATATTTTAATCCCTATCTGACAGCACAACATTTAAGCGTAATCCCTTTAGCTGTGAGGTCTCGCACCCCATGTGCTAATATAAAATGGCAGCTAAATCATTTTTATCGACCTGAAATTTATTGACATGGTTTTATAAATATATATGTTCTTGGCTATATGCTTATCTGCCCCACTTTGTATTGCTCTTGTAACAGGGCTATGCTGGCAGGGGTTAGCCAGGCTTGACATGACCAGACAGCTTGCTCTCAGGACCTTAACATGGGTAAACCCTCAGAATATGAGAGGAGAATAAACACCCTCTGACCTGAGACGCTTCTTGGCAGTTGACACCAGTGACTTCACAATAAAAGGCACATGTTGACTCCAGCATTACAGTTAAGGCTAGAAAAGCTCCGTGAGGCCAGCGAGGTGAACTACTAAGTTAAGTGTTTATTTGACATCTGACCCAAATGATCTGTTCTCTGGCATAAATGTCAAACAGCTTTACAGCTTTACAGCTTTGCTAAATAGTTTGCAGCCCTCACAGCTAATCTGTGGTATCCATATAGATTTCCACTGCAGTGCCAAAGGGACGAAAATACCCTTGAAAAATACAGATGAGTTGATCTAAGAAGATAAAATAGACACAAGCGATTAAAATAACTGATGATGATTCTACTAATACGTGACCAGGAATAATTTTTTTGTGCATTATGTGCAGATCTCTATATATAAAGTAGACCGGTTTAGAGGTATAGGGTTAGCCTCTGAAATTACAGTGTAGTACAGGCATTGTATTCAGTACTTGCCTACATTAAGTTCCAGATGTATATGGCCATATGCTTCTGTTGAACAGGCCCAAACCGTTGGCATTAATATACAGCATAGTTAGTTTTGTCTTCACTCTTCTCAGCAGCCTTTGGTGTAGGTTTTGGAGCATGGTTGAGGGGATTTGCCTCCATTCAGCCACAAAGGATCAGCGAGGTTAGGCACTAATGTTGGGTGTTGAAGTGAGGCATTCCAGTACATCTCAGAAGTCTTTAATGGGGTTGAGGTGAGGTCAGGGCTCTGCGCAGGTCGTTCAGGTTCTTTCTTCTTAAAATGTATGGCTTTATAGATCCTGCTTTAAAGTCTAAGGGCTTTCCTTAGACTGCTGAAGCCACCCAATTCCCTAAAGCATTACTGTAGCATTAGGATTTGGATTCAGTTTCTTTTCACTGCAGCTAAGAAGGTCAGCCCAAACCTGGTCCATCATTTCCCCTCTACTAAACTAAACTTGACACTATGCGTTTGAGCAGGCAGCAGTCTTCTGGTGAAACCCAGATTCATCCATTAGACTAACAGATGGCGTACCGTGATTTCGTTCATGAATCGATCCACAAATCTCCTGACAAACATTATTGCACTGCTGTTCATTCCAGAGCCAGTTTAGTGTCAAGTACTGCAACTGATGATCGTTTTTCTCCTTGCAGAGTGAGCTTTGGCATTTTTGGAACCTAGATATAGACAGATGATATCCAAATGACAGTGCCATGCGGGACAAATCACAGGGCTTTTCACTAGGACCTATTACAGAGTCATAAAAGACGGTTCTTCAAGGCTTCTTTAGCAAAGGAAGTGGCTCTATATAGAATCGTGAGCACTTAATGGAACCATTGCATGATTTAAGGTTTCCTCAGATTTAGGTAGGTTTAATAATGGACCAAATGGGGTTCCTCTATGGTGACAAGCTTACATCATAACCAAAGCAGAACTGTTTTTAGTGGTTTTTAAAAAGTCCATATGGTTCTTTGCATCATGAAAGCGTTCTTTAGATTGATGGTGAATGTGCTGTAGGGGGATCTACGGCACATTCACCATCAATCTAAAGAACGCTTTCACCATGCAAAGAACCCTATTTGGATGTTGCACTGGGGTGATCCTTCCATGTCCTTATGAGCCTGTTTGGTGTTGCATCTGATGTTTGCGAAGTGATAAACCTCTCAAGACGATTTATTGAAGAACTTAAATTCATATTTTGGTCTGTGCAATAAAAATGTACTCTTGACGTGTAACAGTTGATCATTGAATTGAGATGCCCATAATGAGGTGCTTTGGGATGCTTGCTGACACTGGAGTCGTGTATGGTAGGAACCATGCTGAGACCAGAGCTATTCATGTTGAAATATGAAACAATGCAGTTCTATCTTTCATGCCATCTGTAGCTCACATGTCATGAGCAGAGTACAGTATGTCTCAGTGTGCTAAAAGCAGAGTATTCATAGGTGTTCTTAATGGTGATATTTGATTTGCATACTGTACCATAAAGACATTTTTGGACCGTGTGAAAGACTTAAGCTGTACACAGGACTCCAGTTCACCTTTTCATGTTTAATGTCACCATAATCCAAAATGCACAAATTAATTAACATAGCTAAATGTTTTATGGTAGCTATTAAGATTTTCATTCTCATTGTGCAGCATTAATGAAAGAAGTTGAAACACAGTATGTCCATCAGCCAGAAGATTTATCTGAAATACAGAGGATGAAAAAAAAAATCTGACTTTTTAATAGCAAATATTCAAAATCAGCATTAATAATTAAAATTCAGATGGGCTAAGGTTGCTGACTTGACTGAACGTGACCAGCTGTAAGCACAGCCACTGTCTTGGTACTGTTAACTGTTTTGGGAAAGAGTAAAATTCTGCTTTGTGACATTACGAGTGTATTAAACCTTAAACAAATATATACAATGACACATTTGCACCCTGATAAAGGAACCATGACACTGCATTAAGTTGATAAGACCTGGATAGAATAGTCTTGTGCTCAAACCGTATAGAACTTGCTTAAACATACCCTGGTACGCTGGTTCCCTGGCAGGTGCAGTTGTAACACCATTTAGATTAAGTCTGGAGCACCTGTGATGATGACTTTACCATGGACCAACTGCTCTAAAGCCACTGGCCCTGGTTGCTTAGGTTCATCTCTTGACACAGTGCAATACAACATTGTGATGTTGTTGAGATTATGTAGATATAGATCTAATTCATTGGCTAATCTGTATAATCTGTTTAAATGCTAAGCTCCATTGTAGTTCACCAACCAAGACATCTTTACTGCTTTAGTTTTGCTGTAGTGCTGTGACATTAATATAGCTGACATATAATGGAAGCTTCTCGTGTTTATATTAGCTATGTAGCTTCCTGGTAAAACTAAATAAGCCAACTTAAGATGGCAAACATGCCTTGGCCAGACGATGATGTTTAAGGTGTGCATTTGTTGTTGTTTTTTTCCTTTTGGTGAACTATTTATATTCTATATTGATAAAACTATTAATATGCATTACTTTAACATAGCCTGTTACTCTCACTTCAGTGTCGTAGCTAGCTTGCCCGCTTGAGTTTTTGGCTTTGATGGTGTATATTCCAGAGGTTGACTGCTTTGAGTTGGGAATAACAAGCATGGACATGGCCTCAGTGTAAATGATGCTAATCCCCGGAGACACTGGTGCGCTGTTTATTAACCATGCGATTTCTGGTAATGGAGATGCCTTTGTAAGAATGAGGTAAAGGAAAACTGCTTGTGAATATGAAGATGCTTTAAAAAGAGATTAGTGTAGGCCTTTCACAAGAACTGCGTAGTCAACTGATCACAAACTGCTACATTTGATCAGTTCTTAGGGTTGTATGTCTACATCGGAACAAACAGAATTTAGGTGGGTTTTCATCTGATTGGCAAATGCATGTAGTAAGAGAAGCAGAAAACACTTTTATTTAGTAATGTGACATTATATGAAAACTTGGTGACAGCACCCTGAGTGAGCGGCAGTGAGTAATCTTTACTACTAAGTATCAGCAGTTAAAAGAAAGGTAGCCTATTAAAAGCTTGTCAACTTTTATAGTAGCATACAGTGAAGAGCAGCAGGCTATTAAATTTCTAATCACAAATCTCGTATCCGGCAGGACCAGACAGCGCTCGGTGTTTTTGTTCAAGTTGTCTTGTAGTGCCGTTTAGGTGCCCTGCCCTTGCTTGGACTGCAATGCATGTCATCTCCTGCGCATCACGAATCTGTTGGCAGGATAGCTGGCAACTCGTAATGTGATTGATAAGACAAGGTAGATCATGTGAGGAGTGCTGGAAAACAGATCAGACAAAATGGTAGCAATGAGCAAGTCAGTTTATTAATTATTAATTAGTGAAGTCAAAACACTTCCTTTTTACTGCTAATAAAATAAAAGCCACTCCTGAGGAACACCTAAACGTTCACATTTTGCTCTCTCCTACCTTTCCAGAAACACCGGAAAACTGCAACAAGAGCCCTGAGCGCTTTCTAAAGTATTTGAGAGTTGGAAAAAACAAATATGTAGGAATGTTTGAGGACTGAGGACCAGAAAACACTGGAAGTAAGCATAAAAATTAGCAAAGTTCTGTGAATTAATTTGACCCACAAAACATCATTCAGTTATGCCAAAACAACCGTACTGAATAAAGAGCCAAGATGTGGACTTAAGCCAGGACTGCGTATGCCCATTAAAGCGGTAATGGTAGGCGTAGAATGCAAAAATGGTACAGTAAAAACGATGGGGGGAAAAAAAAAAATAGCACAGACGACTCCTCAGGGAGAGTGCCATTCAGGCCTTTAAAATAAGTGTCACATTTGTTGCCAAAAATAAGGCCAGAGCCAGATGTGTAGCATAGCGCCATGAGAGAATTAGAGACAGCACACGTAAAAGCGTAAAGGCTGTAAGTTGTGGCAGTACTGTAGCTCTGGTGGAAGAGGTGATGTGTAACAAGAACAAAACCATTAAAATCTAAATGACACTGTGTATGACTCATTGCTGACTGTAGCAAATCAATTCTTTCAAGATACCCTACGAAAATAACAGTGAAATGTGTACATGTTGAGTTGCAAAACCCAGCTAAAGATAGTGGAGGTGCTTTAAATACAGGTATGTACCTGTGCTCTTTGACCTTAATATGTGGGTGTGAGTTCTGGGCAACAAGACCGAAACCAGATGTTGCCTGTAGGGTTGTGACCTCTCAGAGTGCATGGGAAATTGGATAAGTATCAGAGCGGCTGATGGTCTGTATGAAGTAACGCAATTGGTGCTCTGAGTCATAAGGTAATCGTAAAGTGCTGCTTGAATGCAGAAAAAATCACATCATGCGTTATCTCCTATATGCTCCAGGTATTTGAAGGGATTTAACTATGTAGTGCCAGTGAGATTTGATTCATATGTTCTTACAACTGTGAAGGCCTTGTAGGTTCTTGAGAAAATAAGAGTTTGGTATTGCACTTTTTTGGTATTCCCATGGTGTAGAGGAAGACATTACCTGAGTGCCGACAATGGCGTTTAGTGTGCTTGTGTTGGTGTGGCTAAGCAGAATTGTCATCAGTATGTGGTCAGCCAGCCAAACAATGAGGATGATTGTAGGAAAGCTGTGGGTTGGTCATTGTGAAAAACTCCGACATGTGCTACATCCTGTGAAAAGTTGATGGGAATTAAAAGACAGCGTATTGCTTAATCAGTAGGTATAGATGGGGACCTGCCAAGATACTATGTGAATATGGCATGGTGTCTAACTGTCACGAAGAGTGTCATAGACGCTTCCAATTCTTGCACATTCCGTTCTCTGACTACACCCATGTTAATGACTTGTGACCCAGCTCGCCACGGACGTAGGCAAAATGAATATCTGATTAGTGCGCTCTGGAAGCCCAGGAAAGCATCTTAGATGGAACACGCCTTGTCCGCCTTAGTCGAGCAATGTGTTAAACAACGCACATCATGCATCCACATGTTTTGTACACATCATGCACAGGTGTGCGCACGCGATAATGCGGCTGTGGTGACATAGAGGTGCTTGTAACATACCGACAAGTGCCCAGGATTACAGGAGAAGAGGAGACTGTGGGAAGGCAATGGTCATGTCACTCCGACTCTGTAGCGATCTGCACGAAGCGTCCACAGCTGCAACGAGCATCGAGTGGGACATGGTATGGGCATGCGTTAGTTTATTTTGTGTTTTAAAACAAAACAAGAGCAGCTCATAGAGAAATACGTGAGATTTTTGATCAGCCACCAGCAGACAGCTCACTGGCCAGTAGTGAGCCGTACTTTTTAAAGCTTACCTATGAAGACGAAAATCTGGTGGGGGAAAACGGAGCAGCATGGAGGAGATCAGAAAGAGTCTAGGCCGTGAGAGAGGAAAAAGACAAAAACATGCCAAATTAAACAAATATAGCATGCCCACACACAAACACAAGAATATTAGCTGACTGGCTAGGTGTCAGATTGTTTATCTGTAATTGAGAATGTGTCACTTGGGAATGAACCATGAAATAGCACTAGGCTAAAAATGGACGTGGCGAAACTGAGATTGGTTAAGATGTTAACACAGATAGGGATTGCAGTAATTATAAAACCAAGAACCAAGGGCAAGAAGGAGGATAAAAATGCTGGAACTTTAAGTGAAAACCATTGTCTTAGCCAGTGGATAGCATATTTGTTAATGCCAGTCTAGCTGCTTCACGCACTTGCATTAATTTATACTCAGACATAAAAGAGAAGATGACTAGAGCGAATTCTGGTATGGATTTAGAGGGGATGCTCCTCTGTTTGCCCCAGCAATCCAGAACAAAAAAAACGCTTTAACAAGACATGCATTCTCTCTTGTCTGGCGCCAAAAGACTTGCCAGAATTAATATGTACTGTATCAACAACTGTTTCAGAATCGTTTCCGGAGACACTGGTAGTAATTTGAAGTAGCTGAAAAGGTTGTAGCGAACATTCTGGACTTTTGTCCTACGATTGCTTATTTATTGCTGCTCAGATACAAACAAAAAAAAAAGTATGTTGTTCACATGTATTTTACCTCATTGTTAGGCCAATCGAACTTAATGTGATTTGACCTCTTCCACCCTGATCTGCTTTGCAATTTAGTATGTAACTGTATCTACCGTGTAGCATGT
This sequence comes from Prochilodus magdalenae, assembly GCA_024036415.1. Taxonomy (NCBI): domain Eukaryota; kingdom Metazoa; phylum Chordata; class Actinopteri; order Characiformes; family Prochilodontidae; genus Prochilodus; species Prochilodus magdalenae. Next base: position 835,238 of record JAMWET010000848.1, read on the forward strand.
AGAGCATATTATGCTGTCGTGAGGTACAGCCATTAAATACAGCACTGTGACTTTTTATTTTGTTTTTTTTTTTAAGTGCATGTGGAGTCAGTTCTCTATACAGACAAGATACTTGACTATGAATATCGACCATGATGACAAATGCTTAGCCATGTGTTAAGAGTACGTAGCCGTATCCACATGTACTGACAACAACGGGTTAGTGTTCTCCCGAGAACAACATCCTTCAGAACACCCTAGGAGAAATGCAAAATAAAATGAGTGCAATGTAAACTCGAATGGAGATAACCAGTCCAGGGCGGATAGCAACACGATACACAGTCCACGAAATAAAACCAAACTAACTCTGTGAATTACCTTTCATTGTCATCTGTTTCTGTAAAGCGCCTAACAACTGGACTCAGTGTAGTCATCATAGCGAGAAAACTCATCTCAGAGGAAGCGATAAACCGTTGCCAAAGCCACTGGTCCTTCATTGGGTCTACAAACAGTAACATAGAATAATAATAAAGAAAACTAAATAAATAAATAAAGTTATCAAATTAAAAAAAAAAACTTAAAAAACTTAAAATTCCGTAGAAAGTTGTTGATAATTACACCATATAGACAGAAATTTTGTAACGTATAATTTTTCCCCAGCAATATTACCGAACGCCAATAAAGTGTGAAGTTCAATGATTGTGCTGCAGAAGAGAAATGATTGTCCGGAAATGCAACTGGATTTCTCATTTTTTTTCTAAAGCGTATAAACGTAAAAGGTCATCTGACTTGCTATTCTGCAGGGGACAGGATGTGAGAACTTACCCAGGGTAACCCAGCATACACAGCCGAATGTTAAGACGCTGTCTTGTGGTGAGACAGACGAGAAATCCATACTCCAAAGAATAGCTCCACAATGCTACTCTGCCTGATGCAACTGAACACAGAAAACACAGAAGATACTAAATCTCCATTACTGCAAGTAATGCAACCAAGTGTTATTCAAATACACTGGTTCCACTAAATGATGGGAGTCTGAAAGAAGGACTGTTCTACTTATTAAAAAACACATTGCTAAACCACAAATGTTAAATAGGGTTTATAAGACCTTCTCAGGTTGGGACTGGAGAGTAGTGTGGCCAATATGATGAGTCTATGATATAAACACAGTCTTGACCAGCGGTTTATAAGTCAACAACTATGTTGCTTAACTGTCCCTAATTCCCGCCTAACGGGTTTAACGTTCTGAAAGGTAGGAATCTACATGTAAAAAACTCAAATACCAAGCAACCAGTAGTAGGGCTGCTTACAAACATGGAATTGTTTAATGAAATCTCTATTTATGAATATCAATGATAATCTATAACAGGTTGGTACATATATTACGCCATCCTCCGGGAGCAAGTATAAGCTCCTGGAAGTCATTAGTTTCAGAGAACCTGGTCGTATTTTGAATGATATGAGATTCATCTTTTTATTCTCTGGGGAGGGAAAATAAGGTCCACTTTAAGCGCTAAGCAATAAACGTTAATGGGCATGCCTGCACCAAAAAAAAAATAATAAAAAAAATAACTGCAGAACTACTTAAGTAAAAGGAATATATATTGTTGGGTTCAGTTTTGGACCACTGCTAATGTTTATTGCATCCACAAACATTACTCTTTGAAGGATATAATATCTATCTATAGATATATATATATATATATATATATATATATATAAAAGTAAATACAATAATTAATAAGTAATAATTCTGCTATTTTTTTGTTATCAGTTAATAAGCAAATGTAACAAGACAATAAGCATACCGGATACCATGAAAAAAGTATTACCACTGCAACCCTCATCACAGCCACAAGTTACAGAGAGCCTCCCCCAGTTAGCATCAGACCATTGCACTGTGATTTTCTATCAACAGTAACACAATGAACACGAATGAGAGGGAAAACTAGAGAAAGATGCTGCAGTGACCAGCGATTCTGAACCAGAAGCGTAAGAAGTAAGACAATCACTCTCAGAAATGACACCAAGTTTCATGGTATCGCATAAAGCGTGACATCCATTATGCTAGTTGTAGTAAAAATTGTTATTCTACCTGTCAGCCCCTGCCTGAAAATGATGACACATGGAAGCGTTTTGTAAAAACAGAGGCCAACATGGTGCCAAGTCCTTGTGAGGACGATGTACAGGACTCCAAAAATAATGTCATCCCAGTGACTGAGGTCACTAGTTAAGTGCGGCATGGAACACAATGATTACGTAGGTTGGTGGATTGCCCTGTCAGTAATTCATGACAGCTTGCCAAGGTTCTGTGCCTCCTTGATTTACGCCATGATAATGGTAAGTGCAGAGAGCTGTAAAATCACTCATAATGCTAACGCGGCGATGCTGACTTTTTAACAAGAGCCACTTGGACGCAAGTGTGCAGCAAGCGACAAACTCATGTTTGTAAAGTCAAATATCTACTGTAGTTGTCGAATTTTAGAGTAACAACTGGTTACTGGAGTTTCCACAGTGTTGGGTGTATGTAGTGAAGCAGTCATGGAATGCCATATGAGTGTGTACCACGTACAAAAAAACCATTCAGCTACGTAAATGACGCTAACGGCAGCTATGCACAGGATGACACGAGTCCAACACAAGCTTTGCATTCTCCCAACGAGAACTCGTCAAACCTAAGGGACACTTTAGCCATGGTGAGAGGGACTTCATTGATACGTATGTAACTGGACACTACTGCTGGTTGTGCTGAGTAGCCCAATGTGGATGTGAAGGGAGGTTGAAAGCCAGAGAGCCCCCATGGCGACTAAAATAGGTGTTAGCGGAGAAAAATGGATAACTAGTACTATTCACAACTGGACTGGACGAAACAGTGAGCAAGCGAGTTACGGGTCCACACCTGCTGTTATAGCTGCAAGGGGGACCAACTCTCACATTAATGTCTATGGATTTAATATGGCATAACGTGCTGCAACGAACAGAGAAGGGTCAGCTAAGATATAATTATAGGACACGGCTGACAGAAAGTTTCAGGACGGTCTAGGAAGTCTGAGAAAAGTTAGTCTGGAGGCTCGGATATATGAGCTATCCTAAAGTTAGGACAGCATTTAAATAAAAACTTTTCCAATCTAGGGACAGATCAAATATAAATTTGTAAATGAATAGCTAAACATACTAATTTTCAGTACTAAGTTATGTAGTGACTCTAAAACAGTGGAGGAATTCAGATTTACTGACCGATGCTTTTCAGTATGAACATTTTCACTGACCAAAGTCATCTGAACATATTGTCAAATTCCAGCAAACATGCTAACACAGAAATCAGAAGCCTCTGCGCTTGAGGCTGCGCAGTCAGGCATGCGCACGCAATGCGCTGTCTGGGAATGGGCCTTGCAGCGGCTAGTGAAATAGGAATGCACGTTAATCCTGTTGACAGCTAGGGTGTGCCGCTCTCACATCCATTCTCTTACTCAGGGGTTGATAACCCAAAGTTTAGGTGATCCTGTGAATGCTAGAGTAGACACACTCACCAATACTCAATCCAGCATCACCACTCAACGAACCACAAAAATCAGCAGCTTATGCGCTCAGAGTGATGGTCACTTTACTAGCTCCTGAGGCTGACACTGCAATGAGGCAATAAGGCATTCTTTACTGCGTGCTGCTGACCTGGCACCAACGTGATGCTGATTTAGTTTGTAGCTGGTGAACAAAGCTAAAGCACACCAAAACAACAAAAAGACAGTGCCAATGCTTAGCAAGGATACATAAAATCAGCCAAGGAGAATCTAATTACAATTAAGTATAGTAAAGCAGATCTACGCAGTGATGGAGATTTGTCCATGACACTGATTAGGAATGCACTTCAGGTGACCTGGAAATCCCTCCTTGGTTAAGTCATCTTGCATAATAGTGTAGCTACAAGGCACTTGTGTTCGCAAAGACTAGCTTTAGCCTGCCAGCACTGATCTGTGACGGTGTGCTGGGTATCTGAAGGTCGTGACCGGGAAGTAAGTAAGCGGAGAGTAAAGTTGTTTTGATAAACAAAAAACAAAAAAAAACAAAAAAAAAAAATAGTGAATACAACAGGGTGATTGAGGCAACGCTTTCAGGAGTGGATGAAAGGGAAGCTGAATGGTCGCCTGTGAATGGCAGGGCATGAGAGGGTCAGCAGCAAGAGCAGGCGGAGAAGTGCAGCGGGATGTGCTATCTGGCCACGGATGAAAGGATGTATGAATATGAGGAGCGTTACACTGCGTCGTAGTGATGCGACTCAATCTCGGAGCCAGTCTCTCAGCGGCTGCATACCTTTATGAGGCGCAGCATGGCGAAAGGTAGGATAAGTCCTTGTGAGTCATTCTCGGCTCAACCCTGAGACGCTCAAGCGACCGCAGAGAGGCTTAAGCCTGTATGGCTCGATGTCCAGTCAAAACTGTAGTGGCAACAGGACAAAACATATACAGGCTTAAAACAAAAAAACACGGAGAGCACAAACGGCTACTATTGCATAGCAATATAAACGTTATATGCTAGTTATAAACGGTTGTCAAACAGCTACTTAAACAAGGTCCTGCGGAGCACTAGTCGCATATTTTTTTGTTTCCCTTGCTTTAATCCAGCCCGAATATAAAAGCCCTTCCTGGTTGTGATGCTGAAACATGCCTACCACTTGATGAGAAAAATGAAATTAGCTTATAACAATAACAGGTTGTCGTTTTGATTAATGTACTGACCTCTGACAGAGAACCTGTTGTCAAACATTTACCTGGTATAGGTCATCTCCTCTATCTTCCTCCTATTCATGGTGAACAAGGCAGATGGCAGATCCATCCGTGTCATCAATAGGTTCCTGGACGACCCTGGAAGCCTCAGTCTCATAGAACTGCAAGAATATGGGCGCGCGGCTTGAGTTGGGAGGGATATCCACGCGCAAGATACCTTTCACGTGGCCACTTCTACGCACACATGCTTGCCAATGCAGTTTACACTAGGCGAGCGGTGGAGAAGGCGATGTGAATGTAGGCAAGAATGAAGAGCACCAAACAAGGTCCTGTAAATGAGAGGTAACATGATTAGGAGGGTTAGCACAAACATATACATGAAAAAACAGAGTATTCGAAACTAGTGTGTCAGTATCTAAGGAGACAGTGATCTCTGAAGAAGGGTTCCACAGTCACTGCTTATAGATTTCAAAAATCAAACGGTGCAAAAATTATACATGCGGCTTTTGCACAATCGTTGTTCATACGACACCTATTTTGATTGAGGGTGTTGAATTGGTGAATTCAGAATTTGACAACAGAATCAGGGGGGGGTGATACACTATGTGACACTATCAGTATTACACCAATTCTCTGTAGTTTGTGTCTAAACCACCACTCAAATTAACAGCTCCACAACCATGGACCCGAACACCTAACCACATTAATGTAACGAGCTGAATATGCATTCAGCTAGTCTAGAATGCCTTTCAGTTGAAAGCAATAAGTAGTAAACAAGCACTGTTGAACAAAGTGGACTGAGAAGTTAATCCATTATTTAATGCCTGCAGGTAATTACAGCGTATTTTCAGTAGTCTATAAAACGTGGTCTTTTAATGGGGAAAATTAAGCGTCACATATCGGGCTCTAGTAAGCTAGCCTCTAGATGAGTTAGATCAATCAGAGGCAGGTCAAATTATAATCTTTAAATCCATTTCCTACCGAACAACGATGCCACTAGGAGCACCACAACCACAGTGCTAATAGATGAAAAAAAAGAGGATGCTCTTTCCTTACTGACCAAACAGCAGGCCGGGACTTCTGGTTCCCAGAGAAATACTATTCAAGTAACACTGCAATTAGAGTATTCTTCCACAACTGGTGCAGCGCTACTTTATAAAGTTTATATCACTGAAGTCATGAAGCTTATAAGTTACTGTCAGTGTTCAGCACTGTTAATTACCTGGGGCACACCCCTCACAGCTATTTGTCAGTATCCTGTCGGTTAAAGATTAATAGCTACATGGAGCACAGTAAAAGGAAAAGTCCACAGCAGGGATAATGGAGCACCTTTGTATTTATTCAGAGAGAGGCAGTCACCGTCATTTAGATAAACAAAATCTCAGTTAATGTTACAGCCTCTCGTCATATGGAACAAGATGTTGATACACACTATCATGATCATGCGTATTGTATATTTTTGTCTAACCAGTGCCTCCAAGTTTTCATTCACTGTTCACATTGTGCACATAATGGATCTGTCAACTGCTTCATAGGAACACTTTTTGTGTATACAGTGAGTGTGGACAATGTTTCCCATATTTGAATTAAATGCAGTGATTCTAAATCTACTGTGGACCATGTATATCGCTCTACTCATGTCTATGAAACGCATAGTTATGAAGAGCAAGATATGCATGTTTTACCTGACACAACATTGTTGTGTAGCAATCTGCACTCGTTAAAAGTACACTTGGAACACTTTCCAATAAACGATGTGAAAGGGGCAATTTAAACCTGAATTAACCACGGGAAGGTTTCAAAAACATCTGAAACACAGATTATACAATCCCTACAGGGATATAAAAAGGCCTTTTGTATGAGCAGGTGAAAGGTCATGTGGCTTTGCCAATAATGCGTAGGTCACAAAAGAAAAAAATTGGAAACTACGCCTGACTAAACCAGGAGTGAACAAAACAACCACAAACCACATGCCTTTACAAGCACAAGTTAAGACTTTGTGTGACTTCGAATGCGGAGTGCTTCTGAAAATGAACAGATACATAGTGGAAACATGTCTGTGGTCTGACAGAAGCAACAACAACATGTTTCAACTTCAAACTGTTTATAGAATAAAGTTTTGACTGATCACCGGCCATCGAATTGCATCACAATAAGAGCATGAGCAAATACAAAAAAAGCAATACAATTCCAGGTGTCAAAACACAAGATGCTCTTTAGGAAATCACGAATTACATACAGCTGCGTCTTCACTACGGATCACACCGCACTTTTTTTTATTAACTGGGTCAGCACGTGACTGAATTTAAGCAACCATGAACACCCTGACCTGACTCATTTTCACTGATATGCCACTGTCTGAATGCCTAAGAAGTGCTGATAAATACCAAGGCAAACCTTTCCTGCTGCCAATCACTAACATGTATACAACCCTGGACATAAACATTATACCACTCAGTACATTCATTTAATTTTTTTTCAAAGGACAATGGGATATCTGTATGCAGAGATTAAAAAGTGGTGTTACCTCAGGGACGGCTTGTGAACGCCCACAACCTGTACAAGCTGTGCAGCCGTTGATCTTGCTAGTGAGGGTTGAACACTCATGGGACAGGGTCGATGTTCGAACAAGGCAGATGAGAGTGGAATGTACCAAATGGGATCGTCAAGAAGTGTGAGGGCAGACCATTCATCTGATCTTCCAGAATTGCTCCTAAAACACAATTCTTGACAACACTAAGCCCAATGGCACAGGGCATATCTCGCTGGAATATCGCATCACTGTGAGGGCACATGAAGTCCCATGAGGAGCTGCAAACGGTCACCAAGAGTAAACTTGAAACGTCAATGGCGTGGTAATGGCACACCAGTGGCATGCAAGTTAGCAACTGGTGCGTTCGGTGCTGTAGTGTTAACAAAAGACATCGGTGGTCTGTCTGCTCCCATATCCCAGGGAAAGCCTAAGAAACGTTGCGCACTGACCATGCTACAGGGTACGAGTCATCTGTGTGTGGTGCCTCCTACATTGGGATGTGAGAAGTGATTTGTGGTGTAGTAGACATTTCATCAAGCCACACGACACTGCGAGATCATGCTCCTTAAGCACCCGGTAAGGTGGCAAACTGTCACTTTCCACTTGGCTGGCCATGCTATCTATGACGGTAATAGTACAATACGCGGAACACATGTGGAATCAGAGGAATGTTAAATAGTTCGCATAACGGAATGTCCCATTGTCGGGGACCCACTTACCATGCCTTGTTTTGAAGCTGATTACTCACATCTCACCTTGCAATGAGCATGCTGCTAGAAAGTGGTGCGCCTTCACTCACATCTTTATATCACCTTATAAACCTAAAGGGTCTAATCATCACGAAGTGTTGTATATAACAATATATTTGAAACATCTACGCATTTAAACTGGTGAAACATTTTGCCAGCAGCCTAAATCTACAAGTCGAAACTGCTAACTGTAATGCGATTGACTAGGCATCCAACGAACTCTTTCCAAAAGCTACACAGAAAAGTTATATATATGGCTATTAATACATTGACTTGATATGTGAGAAAATTTTTGATTTAAAAGAGTCATAGAATAGAAAAATACTGACATGTTTCTCAGATAACATTTCATAAATCTCAAAACAGATTATGTTTGCACCCTGTCAAAACACCCAAAAAGATACATATAGGGACACTGGACCTATGACAAACGAACATAGGAAAATTATGTGGAGAAGTCTGATGTTACAGACGAGCGAGAAGGATGTCCTGGCACTTTTCATATCTATCCAGGAACCAAAGTATCATACAGAAAGAATTAACTTGCTTGCCATTAGTCTGCTTCTGAAGAATGCTCAGACACCATTCGAAAACTAGAATTAAAGCGCCACTCGGTAGTCCAAAAACAACACCAACTCAAATAAATAAACGACCAGCTAAACATAAATAGTAGAGGATCTAGCTTTTCAAAACACTGCTCAGAGTTCAAGACAGCAATGGTGTGCTCGCTGTACAACCAGCATAAATCTAGAGCCACATGCTCAAATGTATTTCAAAATCTACACAGAAGGGTGAAGTCAGCTATTTCATCTTAAGGCCCAAATCAAGTAGCGAGCAATAGCAGAAAGACCACATTCTGGCATTTTTCATGCGAACAAAGTCACATACCGTCGCGATTTAGACATCAGAAAACATTTTAAAGAGGTTAAGAGAGCATTCTATGCAACTTTCAAATAGTTTTGGCCCTCAAGCATTCTTTCCACCAAAGCCAGGAAGTGCAGAGGCAGATTTCTGCGGGTACATGTCTAGTTATAACAGTACAGTCAAAATGTTTAGTAGTTAACACTACAATTCTTTAAACTTAATAAAATATCTTAAAATAAGATTGGTGTAGTATTCACGGGTGAGTGTTTGATAAACAAAGATGACCAGTATTGCATTGTAGGCATCGTGACCACTGGTTCCCATCAAACACCACCGTCTGAGACCATTTTTCTACAATTATACACATTTCACATGCAAAGCCACCCTTAGTACATGTACGGCCCACTGTTACACCTGCATATGAGACTCCACTGTGCAGAAACAAAAATGGAAGCTAATTTCCACTTTAAATCTACGTCAGTGGGCGAAATTTAAAATCCCAAAAGGGCTGTATGACATGTCAAGAGGTACTCCCATGGTAAAACCTATTGTAGAGTAATTAAATGCTGATCTTGGGGGACAGTGTTTACACCTTCCTGTAACCATGCATCTATCCATTACCATGTCAGACAGATCGATCTCAGATCAGAATGTAGTACTCATGCGATGAAAACATCGGCCTGATGGGTCAAATGCTTGGGGCGCGTGAGGGATCTAACCAAACGTACTTCAAAAGCACGAAGAAACTCAAAAAGTCCGCCGGAAAGACGGCGGGAAGAGCTGGCGTAGGTGACTGCCTATCTTAAGAAAAAGCAATGATAGAGACGTCCGCACATTGATGAGGCGCACTCTAGTTTGAGGTTCGGGTTGCGCTTCTGTTCGGCCGCCATTCATTGTTGTTCAGGGCACGTTGGGTTTGTTGTTCAGGTCGTCCCTGGTTGGTCTGACATTCTTAGCCGGCCGCCACGACTTTAAGTAGTGAGAATATTTTTGATGTTCCATATAGGTCATCAGCAGGGAGCAACGTACGCAGATACAGATGAACTCAGCGCTTGTTGCCAGTAAGGTGACAAACTCCGAGGCGTCAAGATTAGCCCACTATGACTGCATGTAATTTTCCATGAATTAAGAGTCCACCAGTTCATCCTCTGACGGAGGTCTAGCGTATTTGCGTCTGCTGATGAAGGCCGCTTTCTTAGCTATTGGATTAAGTCACGAGTTTACTTGAGCTTAGGATAAAACCAGAGCATGCGATTACACATGCAAGTACCGCGGGAATAACCTGTACGTAAGTTAGTAGCTAGCTAGATTAGTTAGCATAAAGTAAACGGCCCTTCTACAGGCGCTTACGGGTACAGCAGGGTCCTCAGCTTATTCTCAACAGACGTTTTGTTATTTTTGCTGTTTATCACTTGTTTAATTTAACTGTCAGGGTACTCCAATTCTTAGGAACACGAGGCTAACAGAACACTAACTGCCTTTATGTCTATGTGTAGACTAGATAACTGTACACTAGCACATAATCTGTAACCTTCTCAGCCTGGGGTTAGCCCCCTAAGACATTGCACCTCAGATTTGCTGGCTACGTTTACAGTAGTTCTATAACAGGTTAGGCGTAGTCTGCATAGTGCTGGTAGAAGCATGTCTGTAGGTATGGTAAGCTAAATAACATGGAACTCTAATCTAATACAAACAGTTTGCAACAGCTTTGCCCGAACTTAATGCTCTATTAAACTACCGAGCTAGCTAAACTACTGCTCAGTATCTGACTTACTATGCCCCCAGAGCCGTATTTTTGTCGGCTTTCACCCGAGCTTTTTTAGAAAACACGGACTCTGACAGTTGCTGTCTAAAATGGCTAGAACTCAGAGACATCTAAATAAAATCCCGCGGGAATCTTTTTCGAAGGAGACTGCCAAGAACTTGGATCCCATCTCGACGGTCCTCGCTGTTTACACGACCATTTTCTCATAACCAGGCGTACTATGGGAAGTGAAGAAGGAACATGGACGTGCAAAGACAGTTCATGCCGATGTATGTTAGAGACGAAGCTTTCTACTGACTCATCTGTCTAGTCTATCAGAAGCGAGCCATCTCTGGGTACATGGACATGACCTAAATCCAACCACGCAGAGAGCCGCAGTGCTTCCCTGACATTTTTCCTGAACTGTTTAGCCGCTGACATTGAAAGTGGCCCCTATATCCAACAGGAAATGAACTATACCCCGTTTTTAAACCCCACCCATGTGAACCTGAGCATGTGTCAATAATACACGTTGTCTAAAGTGTACTTTTATGAACATTTCCTGCACAGTCTCAATAAAAGGACTGCCTGTGTTTCACCAATGCTTCTTCCTCTCACTAAAAATGGGGCGGTGCTCAATGTTGGTATGACGGGTAAGTATACATAAGCTTTTCCTAACTGAGTACATCCACACATAACAGTTTCAGAGTCAGAGAACTGTTAGGAGATAAAGCTAACACCATAGCCAAAAGTATGAGCAAGCTATAGAATACTGTCTGTAGTTTCTGCCCTTGATTTAGTTCATCACTTATCTGTCTCCAACTACAGTTATTAATTTGTTCCGTCCTTATCACCCCATAATCCATTCTGTAAGCTATGTGCTGTTCATTCCATGACGAGTAAGTACAGTGAGCACACTAAGAAGCTGGATAGTGAGTATAGTTGAGTATGAGGTGCGCGTGAGGAGGCTAGGTGTGAGCGGTCAGACTCAAGCTGTTATGTAGCCACACCTCACCTTACAAAAAAAAAAGGAATACTAAAGAGGAGGGTGACAAGGGTTCGCATGTCTGCCCTGTAGTAGTGGTGACCATTCTTTTAGCAAAAATATTGTTCGGAGCTTAAACCTTGCTGTGATTTTGATCCATGTGGCTTTCCCATTTTTAGCCCTCTGCATGGTGCCATTGGATGGGGGGCTGGGTTTCAGCAGAAACCGTTTATCATCTTTTTTGAATAAGAGAGGTAAAACTCTAATAAGTAAGTCAAATTTCACCGCATCCATATTGTCTGGGAGTATAACGCCCGTATCACAGTGCTGGTTCTAATGGTGAATCTAATCCATAAAATCAGTTTAAGCTCTTTTAGAATCACATCTCTGTCATCAAAATTCAAAAGTTTTGGTGAATCCAAAATAGTGTGTAAGTGCCCCACACCATTCTACTAGAAAGCTGTTTATATCCCCTCCAGGCAAACCAAGATGTTTACTGTATTTTTGCCATAGAAGAAGGCGTGTAAAATATCGCATTTTTATTTTCCAATCTCGAATCTCTCCATGTTGGACTATTAGGTTGAGTTTAGCCCGCTCTCAATGCTCCACCCCATTTTTCCCCCTCAGATATTTAATATTTGCTTCCAATTCCCATCTTCTTTAATATCCACCAATATCAGTAAAATGATCTCGATTAGTGCTTCGTGAGTTTTGATAACCCCTGTTTGACTCTCTGAGACAACATTAACATTTCCTCCAGTTTAGATGGCATTTGCATATAGCTTTCCATTCCTCTGTTTTGGAGGTAGGTTTAGCTGAAGAATGTTTAAGAACTCATGTGTATTGTAGGAACTTTGCAAAGTTGCTTCGTATCAAGACTCAGGTTTGCTCCTTTAAACAGCTGCTGAATTACGCAAGCCCTTATATGCCATCATGTAGCCCGCGATCAAAGATGTGTAAAATCTGGGTTTGTGCTATTTTATCGCACTCTACAATGGATTTGACCATTTAATCGACTTTCTCACTTCATGTCCATATTCGTCCGAAGATTGACCAGCAGTATCTATCTTAAGCTATCGTTGGCCGTTTCTGTAAACTATGCAGTGAATCAATGTTCCCCCGTATGAGCTGCTCTCATCGTCTATGTGTCCAGCTATAAAACTCTAGTTTTCTGTGCAAAATAAATGTTTCAGCAGAAATTTAATCTCTCATTCTTTTGCCACCTACTTATTAGTATTGATTCTGGCCTTTTATTCCATAGAAATTCTCTAATGATAGATCTCTCTATTATTGTAAAGTTATGACCTTTCTGTCATTTCCCATCCACACCCTCTTTTCTAATCATTTCTTGTCTCCTCTTTCCTCCCTCCCTTCATTATCCCACTTTCCTACTTAGTCATCTTGGTCCTCACACAACTAATCATTCTTCTTATCCCTATTATCTAACCAACCCCTCTTCTTCTCCACTCCCTTTCTCCATTCTTATCTAAAAACCTCCATCCCCCTCTCTACTACTCTTACCTCCTTTCTC
>JAMWET010000849.1:0-26473 GCA_024036415.1 Prochilodus magdalenae
GAGTGTGTAAAGGCACAGATCTGGAGAAGGGTACAGCAAGACTACTGCTGTTTTACAGGTCCCAAAGAGAACAGTGGTCACCATGCTTTGTAAATGGAGGAAGTTTAGAACCAATAAGAATCTTTTTAGACCTGTCCATCCGGCCAAACTGTGCACTCCGGGAAGATGGGTCTTGGATGGGGGTCTATGTTGGATGTGGCCAGACGGAAGCCACTTGTTCTGTCCTCACTGGAAATGGAACTGGCTGGAGCTATCCAGTTAGACAGAAAGCGTACAGCAGTGGTTACGTTTAAACTCAAGGTCTCCTTTATTCTTTGTTTTGTTTTACTTTCTTGAGTTTTCCTTTCTTTTTTCTCTTATTTCGTGAAGCTAAAATAAACGTATGATGATATGCAACGGTGTTATTTGTGTTTTTATTATTTATCACTTAAAATCTTCACATTTTTGTTTGTTGTCCCTTTCATAACAGTAATTGTTAAAATGTATTTATTTTGTTTGTTTTTTTTAATAATAAAATAAGCTTTGATTTCCTATACGTTTTCCCTCTTGGGGGCGGGGCTTCTGCTTGGTGCGTTGCATCACACTAGCCCTGTTTTCTGCGAGTGCTGCTGGAAAGAGGTTAGTCGAATGTATGCTCCGTGTTGAGAGTCCAGTTAAACGTTGTAAATATGGTGTAATATAGAGCGAGGTGTAAAGAGAGAAATAAATATGGATGATTTGTTGGTTTATTTTTGGGGATTAACCGTGTAAAACCGCGAGAAGTCAGCAGGCTACAGTTCCCGGTATGTGCTAGGCTAACCCCCTCCCCCACCTTCTGGGGTTTCTTGTTGAACAGAGGCCATTACGGGCAGACACGAGGCCGATGCTTATTCTCGTTGTGGGTTTTTTTGCACATCCAGCCTGCCACCAATAATGACTCGTCCCCTGTGGTACCATATCGAGGCTCCCGTTGTTCTTCCCTCACACAACACAACGCATAGTACTGGTAACCGGGTGCCAAATTGCGCCTGCGCGGATTGGACCGGTTACAGATACATCAGTTTCTTAGTCATCCCATATACTTTGTCTCAGCTCCTTCCAAGAGTATTACACTAGCTTCTACAAACATATCAACATGAACCGACTACCTCAGCGGTAACACTGTGTAGCTCAGACTACATTGCTGCCACATAAACACGCTAGCATAAATGCTAACATACTAGACTCAAACTTGACACACTTTACAGCTTTGTAGCTCATCAAATAAACTAACATGTTGTGTTTCCATCACAAAGACATTAGAACATAAAATATCAAGATTAGAACCTAGGAACTAACGACTAACCCCAAGTCATGTATAATACTAGACAAGGCCAGTAGAGGGCACTACACTATAGAAACTACCTCGGGTTTCCTTTAAAGGTACACCAGAACAACATTCCTTAGTAAAAGGCACATGACAGCACACTTGGAGTTTGCCAAAAGGCATCTAGAGGATTCCTAAACCCTTAGAAAAAAAATCTCTTATGCAATGAAACCTTTTGGCCTGAATACCAAGCGTCACGTCTGAAGGAAACCTGGCACAGCTCATCACCTGGGTAATGCCATCATGTGACGGATTCTAAGTGGTCTCAGCGTCCTTGTAAATACCCCTCACCAGTGGAGCAGGAATTGGCATACGCACACACTCGCCCATTCTTCCATCCTTTATTAATCGTGGTAGAGCACTGGAAGACTGTATTTTTATTCTTCTTCTTAGCGGAGTGGTGACTGCAGCTAACACCAAGCCGCAGCACTGACAATCACGACTGCTGCTCGACATATATCACAGCAGACTTTATACAGTAAACAGCAGTCTACTTTATAAACAATAACTTCTACAAATATAAAACACAGCTGTGAAGTTATTCACATATATACTATCCATGCATTACCACTATGAACTTGTACAAAAATAAAATGCATTGAAGTGGAAGGACATGAGCACTTTCACAAACTTGTTTAAAATATAACTGAGCATTAACAGATTACTATAAAAAATATTACCCAAAAACACACCTGGAAGACAATATGTATATTTTTATTATTATTCTTAGTGGAGTGGCGACTGCAGCTAACACCAAGCTGGGTAGATAAGCAAAACTATCTCTTATTAAGGGAAAACAATCCTTTAGCATATATATCACTAGCCTACCTACAGAAACTAAAGGGGAAAATGGAGCCTCGTGGTAGCCTCACTCAACTTTTAACAGCGGAAGGAGAAAAAAGCTCATAAACTCCTAACTATGACCTAAAACAATGGATTCTACACATAAATACTTGTAAATATTTCTTATAGTCTAAGTAAGAGCAGTATTTTTAACTTAAAACATGTTTTTAACCGTTATTTATCCATAAAACACGAAGCAACAGCACTGAAAATCACGACTGCTGCTGAGGGACGGTGGCTCAGAAGGACCATACGTAGAGTAGCTGCAGCTCACCACTTGCCACCAGGGGGCACTAAAACTTCATTTTAGAGAATTAAAGTGTTTAATTTCATGAAATTCATTCAAAACCAAGGTATTTTCTTACTCTGTTACACTTACAGTGAAGCATAGTGGCGGCAGTATCATAATGTGGGGATGTTTTTCAGCAGCAGGACCGGAGTGACTAGTCCTGATAGAGGGAAAATGAATGCAGCCAGGTACACCTGAAGAAAACCTGCTCCAGAGCGCTCTGGTACTCAGACTGGGGGGACGGTTCATCTTTTAACATGACAACAACCTGAAGCACACAGACAAGAAAGCAGAGGAGTGGCTTCGGAGGAAGTCAGGCCCGGACACATTAAAGGTGATTCTCAATACCAGGAACGCATATGCAGCAGTTTGAGATGTGCTTTATACTTACTGCAGCACATTAGTCACTCTGTCCAGCTAATTTCATCAGCACGAACAGACCATTTAGTAGCAGATAGATTTAATCTGAAGGACTTTTATCAGGAAACCCCAAAGCAGAATCTGATATGAATGTGTTTGTTTAGCATTGCTACAATAAAGCCCAGTTTATCAGCTATAACTGTAACAGCAGAGGTAATTCAGTTTAGATGTTGATGAGCAGACAGCAGGTTAAACTCGTTAAAAGCATGGATTTATTTAAGTTGATTCGAGTACAGCGTGTGACAGTCTGAGTAACAGCAGCTCCGAGATGAACGACCATGCATCACAAACAATCAAGATGTCCCACGTCACATCACAGGTCTGGTGTCACTCCACACAGTTACAGGCTTAGACACTAAATCATAAATTTTGGGTGGACTTTTACTCCTCCATGTGAAAGGGATCACAGCTACTTCCCTTCATCTGAAGTGCTACAAACAAGCTCCTCCTCCAGTCCCAAGTGTAGGCCTTATCTATGTCTCTATGCTGGCCACAGTGAGTTACTGTTCAAGTGACCTCGGAGTCGCATACCAACTCGTCTGGAAGTTACCAGGTGTAAGGGGCTTCTTGAGTTCTTCTTTGAGTTTCCTTTCTCCTCACTAATTATGCATGTATGTTAACATTCTATTGTTTATTGATATCACAATTGGGTGTAACCAATGAGTTGTAGCTTCTTTATCTTCTGTGAACCAGTGGAAGGTGACGATATCAGCAAGCTCAAGTCCTTTGTGTCTGCTCGGCTGCTGTCTCTGGAGGAGACTCGGGCACGTTCCCAGGCCCCTCTGCTCCTGCAGGGATCTCCTCATGCCCTCCAGGATCGGTTTAATACCGTGCTGAATCTCTCTGATGTCAGGTGGGTTTTTGGATCATAATAAGCAGTGCATGCACTACACACGAACCACTGGGGCTGAGCTGTCACTGACAGTGTGATGAGGACTGTTTAAGGACATTAATTTTAATTTAAATTCTATATTTTATATTCACTCACTCACTCGCCCACTTACAAACTATCCATTAGTTATTAATTTTCTAATATAGCTTGTGGTTATTTGTAAGTGTGCACAGTTGAATAACAGTTTTGGCGTTGGGGTGTCTGTTCCCTCATGTAGGAGAAAAAGAGACCTGAAGGTGCGGAAGGCGGCTGGAAGAAATTCTTAACATCTATCCAACTCATTAAATAAATGCTCTATTTATGTTTATTTGTTCTATATGGTTGCATGTGTGGTCGTTTCCTTTACCCTACTTCCACTCAGATCTTCCCCCATACTTACTGAAGCACCATCCTAATGTCTGTTGTAGCGGCCCCAGGTCAGAGTAGTAATCTGTAGCACCATTTAATGGACCCTGAACTGTCCCACTAAACCCGTCCCTGTCTGTTTAATGGATATATGGTCTGTACTGTTTGAAAAGTGTCTCTGTTCTGGAAAATTAAAAAGTTTCCCAAGCTTTCTACTAATCATTGGAAACATGTGAGGTTCAGTACTAACATATTAGCATCATTTTATAATTTCCCTGCAGACATATTATTAGTGATGCTGCAAAACTATTGTCACCCATTTATATATTTCAGCATCCTTTTCTGGATTTAACATTCCAACTCCGGAATACTCTGTCTGATTGGGAACGGTGCTTTTTGGGAATGGTTGCTTGATGTTTAAGGTCCTAAATGACTCCATTATTATAACAGATCTCCTTCTCCCCTTTACTCCTGCTTGTACTCTGAGCTCCTCCGATGGTGGTCCCTCTCTTAAAAGACTACATGCTCGGGGCCCAGATCTTTTAGTGTTATGGCTCCTAACTTGTGGAAATTGTGGAACTCTCTTCCACATTTTTTACATGTGACTGAAACGTATGTATTACATACTTTATATTATATTATATTAAACATAAAAAATCACCTGTGACTAAAAACGTACCTATTAGGGTGTAATACCTTCACGAGTACGAATAATGGGTGCGATTGGATTTGGCTGGGACTGGACAAGTTTCTGGCTCTATGTCAAATTGATGTTCAACCCCTCTGGAATCTGGATGCTGAAGTGCATTCTGTTTCCACTGATACTGCTTGAGATGTCCACCTGTGGTAAGTTCAATTGATTGCATATGACTGGGGATTACCAACACCTGCCTATATACGGTCCCACAGTGGACAGTGCATGTCAGAGCAAACTCCAAGCCACTCACTCAAAGGAATTATCTGCAGACCTCAGAAATAGGACTGTCTAAAGGCACAGATCTGGAGAAGGGGACAGAAAGACTGCTGCTGGTTTACAGGTCCCAAAGAGAACAGTGGTCACCATGATTCGTAAATGGAAGACGTTCAGAACCAACAAGAATCTTTTTAGACCTGTCCGGCCGGCCAAACTGTGCACTCTGGGAAGATGGGTCTTGGCCAGGGAGGTGTGGAGTTGGGAGGATCAGAAGATTACCCATCCAGGCACCACACCACAAATCATTCCTTTATGTTGGAGGCAGCCAGACGGAAGCCACTTGTTCTGTCCTCACTGGAAAAGGAACTGGCTGGAGCTATCAAGTTAGACAGAAAGTGTACAAAGCGTATTAGGTTTAAACTCAAGGTCTCCTTTATTCTTTGTTTTGGTTTACTTTCTTGAGTTTTTCCTTTCTTTTTTCTCTTTCATTTTGTAAAGCTGAAATAAACGTATGATGATACATCAGTTTCTTAATCATCACATATACTTTGTCTCAGCTCCTTCCAAGAGTATTACACTAGCTTCTACAAACATATCAACATGAACCGATTACCTCAGCGGTAACACTGTGTAGCTCAGACTACATTAGCATTCTTGAGAGCTAGCTACATTGCTGCCACATAAACACGCTAGCATAAATGCTAACATACTAGACTCAAACTTCACACATTTTACAGCTTTGTAGCTCATCAAATAAACTAACGTGTTGTGTTTCCATCACAAAGACATTAGAACATAAAATATCAAGATTAGAACCTAGGATGGCAAACCTACAGGCATATGTGGACCAAGATTCACCGAGAGGAAAACTGTAACCGCACTGTTGGATAGGCAACTAACCCCAAGTCATGTATAATACTAGGCAAGGCCAGTAGAGGGCACTACACTATAGAAACTACCTCGGGTTTCCTTTAAAGGTACACCAGAACAACACTCCTTAGTAAAAGGTACATGACAGCCCACTTGGAGTTTGCCAAAAGACACCTAGAGGACTCTTAAACCCTTAGAAAAAAGATTCTCTGATGTAATGAAACCAAAATAAAACGTCTGGAGGAAACCTGGCACTGCTTATTATCTGACTAATGCCATTGTAACCCAGTTATGAATATTTATTGCTAGAACTTACAGCGTGAAATAATATCCCTATTTGGATAAAACTTCAAAATGAACTTTCAATATAATTATAGAATTGCTGCTAGGATTCATAAATAAGTAAATAAATAACTTACCGTTTTCATTGTAGCGCAGTTGATCTTTTATTTTTGAAAAACGTAAAACAACCGTATACAAGCTTCTCCTGTCTAATGTCGTGTATATGCAGCGCTGCGAGCTTCTACTTCCTCTTTCCCGTTGGTCGTTTAGCGGGGAGACGCACTGTAGTGGAAGCTGTAAACCTACAAATGACACAAAATAACGTTTTATATAAACCCCAAGTAGTTTATTGAAGCGTTATTCGCCTACAAGAAGATTTTTTCTTTGTACTCACCAATGGAAGAGCTTTGGTAAGAGAAGTTAAAAAGCTAATGCAGACACGGACAAATCCACCAGTTAGCTTGATAAAGAGAATGGAGAGCATGTTGAATCTGTTGAATGTGATGTTTGTTCTTGACCTTTAGACTTCTGGGATGCAGTGTAAAGCATTGGTATGTTTTGTAATATTTTTGTAATACTTTGGAAGATGTATGATGTTGTTTTCATTGATTGTTCGGTTGAACGCATTTCATGAGAAAATGGCGGCACCGCGTTGTTACTGTGCCAACAGAATGATGCAATGGCTGAAGCTTTTACACCTGACGTCCACAGGAGGGCGCCTTTCGCCCATTTAAAGCTGTTTCAAGCGGGTAAAAGCTGTATGTTGTGTTAGAGTGGTTATAGTGTGTTGTTGTTTATTACAGAAAAGAGAATTCATATGCAAAGGCAACCAGAAGAAACATTCATTGTTTTATTACACTGAATTTGTATAGTTTGTTATATTCTGCAATCTGAAGCTATTTGTATTAATGTAAATTGCTTATTCTTATTTTTCTTTTCGTGGTTTCTGATGTGTTTCTTATTGTCATTTGAGATGAGCACACAACTTAATGACTGTTTAATGTACAGGTCAGGTTTTATTGGACTGCGAGACCAGCTGTGAAAATTCGTTGGATCCTTTGAACCATCGGTGAACTTTGATGATCTTGATTCCTCTGGTAAGGAGTGGCGACCCAGTCTAGAAAACAGAAAACAATTGCATGCAGAAGAACCAGACTTTGTTGGGACTTGACAAGTAATACCCACCCGGTACTTCACTGGTAGGACTAAAACACAAAGGATACACCCAGGAACTGAGAAAGCAGATTGGACTTATTCAAACACACAAACACAAAGTATTTCACCACTCCACTTCTTTGTTGTTTTTTGTATTTATTTGTTTTTTATAGTTTCTTTCCTTACAAATTGTGAATTTGTAAATTGCTCAAGTGCCAGCTTAATTAAAGTACTACCAGTTAAAACTGAACCTCTGATAATGTTAGTTAACATGCCCAAAACTTGTAAATGAGCTATTATGAGCTGTTATTAACCCTCTGATCAAGAAACCAAATCCTGATCCTAGTGTGTTGTCTAACTACAGACCTATTTCTAATCTATCATTTTTATCTAAGATCATAGAAAAAGCTGTGGCCCAAAAATTATGTTTACATCTGCGTATCAATCATATACACGAAACGTTCCAGTCAGGATTTAGGCCCCACCACAGCACTGAAACAGCCCTAGTTAAAATAACAAATGATCTCCTTCATGCTTCTGATCAAGGCTCTGTATCTTTGTTAGTGCTTCTCGATCTCAGTGCAGCTGTCCACACAGTAGATCACAGTATCCTACTAGAGTGATTAGAAAGAAGGGTTGGAATCTCAGGAACAGCTTGATCATGGTTCAGATCCTACCTTACCGATCGCTATCAGTTTGTAGAAGTAAACAATGTTTCCTCCAATCATACAAGAGAGAAATATGGAATCCCACCAGGCTCCATTCTAGGACCCCTATTATTTACACTATATATGCTGCCACTGGGCACAGTTATAAACATGGCGTTTACTTTCTATGCAGAAGATACTCAGCTATACAGATCAGCCAAACCTGAAGACTAAACCCAAATTAGAGAAAAATGAGGTCTGCACGAGAGATGTGAAATGCTGGATGCTGTGAAATTGTCTCTATCTTAATGCTGATAATACAGAGGTTCTCCGTCTGGGTCCAAAAGCCTCACGACAGAAGCTATCAGACTTAATGTTAAATCTCGCCGACTTCCCAGTTATACCCGGCTCAGTAGCTAAAAACTTTGGCTGATTGCTGTCAGGATGTTCTAACAGGTACTTAAGTAAACTTCAACTAGTTCTAAACGCTGCAGCTAGGGTCCTTACTAAAACCAGAACATTTGATCATATCAGCCCAGTTTGGTCAGCTCTCCACTGGCTCCCAGTTAAATTCCGTATGGATTATATGATTAATCTGTTAACATATAAAGCCCTACACAGGATCGCTCCTGATTGCCTACAAGAACTTATTTCCTGTTATGAACCTTCTCGTTTACTAAGGTCACAGGGTGTTGGCTTCTTTTCAGTTCCTAAAATGAATGAGGTATCAGCAGGGGGAAGAGCCTTCTCTTATAAAGCCCCCTAACTATGGAATAACCTTCCAGAAAGTGTCCGGGACTCAGACACAGTCTCAATCTTTAGGTCTAAGTTAAAAACCTACTTATCCAGCTTTCGGTCATTAATATCCCCCCTTTAATAAAGGCCACAGATCCAGGGGTTCATGCGCAGAGGGCTTTATGGTAAACTGAGATGCTGGTGTTGTCGCCTCGCCACTGCAACCGATTACTCAGTTAATGGTGGAGCGGATGGATGCCAGTGTTTCGGGATGTGCCCAAGTCTGTGTTACCTTCTGGTTCTGTCCTTTTAGCCAGGCTGTAATAGTCAGATGCCGGAGCCGCTGCCACACTCTGGAAATGTACATACCTCCTGTGTTCCGTAATTAGTCCCAAACAGAGCTAACTGTCTCTCTTTACTCTTACCGAGGTAATGGCTGCCCTCCAGTCCAGTTTGATACTGAGGTTCCTGCTACCCGCCTCTGACCAGCTGCCTACCCACCCATCCAGACATTGATGGAAGACAGACCAGGTTTTCCTGCTACCTGGCCCTGACCAGCTGCTTACCTGCCCAGCTGAACCAGGCTTCCCCGCTGCAGTCTAATGTTTCCGTTATTGCTACCTGCATTATTATTCCACAATGACTTCTTCATTAACTTCATTCTCACAGCTATAAATATATATCAGCATAACTAGATACTTCACTGATGCTACTTTAAATAATTTCAAAATGTAGTTTGGACCAGAGGAGGATGGGTCTCCCCGTGTGAGTCTGGTTCCTCCCAAGGTTTCTTCCTTCTACTCGAGGGAGATTTTCCTTGTCACCGTGGCCTTCAGCATGCTCACCAGGGGCTTCTTTCTTTTCTCTCCTTAATGAATGATTACTACTGAATTTCTATAAAAAGCTGCTTTGAGACATCACTAGAGAACATCACTATAGAACTAATACTCACAGGCTATATAGTACACTAATGGTACAGCATTCTCCAGCAGTTATTAACGGTAAGTCTAAATGAACAGCAGTCCAGGTTTTGTTAAGTGTTGTCTGTCTTGTCAGTAATGCTTTTGTTCCTCTGTTTGTATTTGACAGGAAATGAAGGCCAGCAGGGATGCTTCTTCACTTGACCCGTGCACCACTGCAGGATGATGACTGTATTCTGTCAGTGACCTGAAGGTCAGCTTATATTGGTAGCTACATGTGACTGGAATAAATCAGTCAGCAAATTAGGACTGACTAGTAGAGCAGTAACGAGGTAGTCGGATTCCACATGTATAACTAGTACAGTAACTCGATTTTGCGTTCTCAGATATCCAGTAAATGGGCATCATTGTAGTATCATGTAGCTGGAACCAAGCCTGTGCTGTGGTGTGTGGTACATTTGGTCTGCTATCTAAGCAGCTATACTGGGTTTAAGAGGTGGGCAGAGTAGCTTATATCAATAATTAAGTTAAAGTATTGATACTTGGGTAAAAGACTGTATCACACCCTGGCTTACTGGTTTATTACTCATTACTATTTACCTTTATAAGAGCATCATCATCATAAATCATATAGCTGCAGTTCAGGAATATAGCCACCAGGTGTCAGTAAAGTGCCCCAGTTTAAAGTGAGAAGGAGTGCATCCAGCTGTACGAGCTAAAGGAAAGATCCACTGATTCTGAGAGCAGTTTTGCCATCACAAATAACTTTGACTAACATTGCTAAAATTCATATGGTTTCTTTCTGTTCTGTTATCCTCCACAGGCTCGCCACTTATCACCACTTATGCCCATAAGCCATCCCCAGGTGCACCTGAATGTTTTCCATCCAAGAAATTATCACCCCGCATAACGCCTGTGTTTCCATGATGAGCTTGTATTTGTAATATGCCCCACAGGTGTTGTTAATGGAACCAAATTCTGTTCAAGTTATAAAGTGCCTGTAAAATGTTACTTTTTGCTGTATTACTTTTTACTCTGTTCTGATAATGTATGTTTTACCAGTTTCTGCTGAAATAAATGTTTTAAAGAAGGTAAGACCTGTATGTCATATGCTCCATATGTATTTTACATGTATGTAAGTGCTGTAATGTGACTAACCTCATTACATCACTTCCTCCACATCAGAATCTAAAGGTAAATGGTGTTTTAAAGTCGAGGCTGTTCTGTTCTGTACGTTACGCCTATCTGTTTTGTCATTCATTTTGTTCAGATGTGTGCACTGAAGTGGAAGAATGGATTTTCTTGCTCTGAGCTCAAACAAGCAGATGCTTATTGATGTACTATGTACACTTTAGTGTTCTGTCTCCGTTTGCTTGGAGACAGAACCGTTATAATCACCTTGATTAATGTGTTTTGTAAACCTGCTCCTGGAGGCACCATGCCCTCCACATTTCAGTGGATGCCCTGTTTGAACACCCCTGTATCTCCGTTAATGAGCTGATACGTTGAGTTATGTGTGCTGGGTGTATGAAGTGCAGGCCGAGGTTCCTGCAGGGGCTGAGAAACACCGCTAGCTAACTGGTGCATATCGGTTCACTGGTGCTATATAGCTTTTATACAGCAATGAACTGATATAGTGCTCCACTCTGCACACACACATATGGTAAGTCATTTTAGCCTAAAATCACACCAGCAGTAAAAGTCATAACTCTCTAACATATTACATATTACAGAGCTCTGTAACACAGTCCATACTGGTAAAACTAGGATTCCAGATATCTGGTATTTCATTTCTAATACTCACAATGTCAAGTGTACATATCCATAGATCAGTTTTGACTAGGCATAGTGCTAGGATGACATATCCAGAATGTCATTTTGACTAGTAATATGTTACCCACCATTTAAATGGAATTTCATTCTTTCTTTTCCATAATTCAGTTTTACTGCTAAAAGATCCACTTTAAAAGATCTGCAATCATATTTATACTAGTAGAATTTCTGATTGCAGATATCTACAATTTAATTTTCACTAGTTAATAATAAAATAATCAGTTATAATATGTATAAGAGATATGTACAGATTCAGGTCTCTAAAATACTGTTGTGGATATCTAGAATTCTGTTCTGACTAGTAAGAATAACATACTAATATCTAAATGTAGATTTATAACTAGTCAGAGCAGTTTTAACTAATAAAGACTTTTATCTTTGTATATGTAAGATACAGATATCTGTAATTATATTTTGTCCTGGAATTACATTAGATCCAGTAATAAATAAATTAAGAGATATAAAGTTATTACTGGTCATAAAAGCTTTACATGTATCTTTAATGATGTTACTGAGATGTACAATAGAGTTTGAGAAATCTACAATTCTAATTCTCACTAGTCAAAATTACATCCAGATCTCTTCAGTGGTTTCATGAACACATAGAAATTGTATATTTGTGAGAAAGACATTTGATAGAATACAAGATGGTATGTTTGCAGCAAGTCGGTGTAGGGCACAAAATGGAACTGGAGAGGAACGAGGGGTAGACGAAGACTCTCACTGAATTTAAATAGTGATTGTGGCCACATGAGTGTGGAGCAATACATACATATATAAAGCTAAAAAGTGCCTCCCAAATGTGAGTAAGCTTTGGCAAGAGATTTGCCTCATCCACCAGTCTGCATTGTCAAGTCAACTAGTTTTATTGTCAGTACTTCAATATGTACAGACATACGGAGGACTGAAACTGCGTTACTCTCTGACCTGAGTTGCAGCACATAAACATTTAACGATAAATAAATTACAACTAAAACAAGAACATGAGTATGTTGAGTATATTAAACAGTAAATATAAAGTTAACGAATGCAAGACACACGATTAAATAAAATAAGGGGCCTGAGATAAACATAATGAGACAGTAAGACTCTGAAGACTCTAAGGGCGATAAAGTGACATGTGTACTAGCAGAATTAAGATGTTAGAGTAAAGTGATATGACCGTGTCAGTATAACAGTAGTGCAAATTAGAAGCATTAAGGCTGTTTTTATTTATTTTATTTTTTTTTGTTACGTAAAAAGCAGTTTTGCAAAAATCACAGTTCAGTATTTAATGGGGGTGGGGTGTTGGTCATTAATTAATTAATTTCATTTAGCAAGCTTATTAGTAAGAACAGCCCTACATCACATGGACTTTTATTTTGAAATGCAGTCTGAAGAATCTGTACTGAGGATGTGACAGAGAAAAGAGGCGTGTTATCTCTTTCAGATTAGCATATGTGTTCTGACTGGTAAGAGGTCGGTTCTAGATATCTTAAACTAAATATATAACTAGTCAGAACTCCAATTTGACTAGTCATAATAATCACAGAGTGACATTTTCATAATAGATATCTGTTATATTTATTGTTACTAGTAAAATTACCAGCATTGCTCTCTTAGTACTGATTATAGAGATCTGTAATTCAGTTTTTACTGGTAATAATGCAGTTTATTCTAGTAAAAATATAAATTTTACCAGTTAAAACTATATTACAGATATCTATCATTCTTATTCTTACTAGAACTATAATTTGACCAATCCAAACTGTGTTTTTATTAGTAATAACCGAGTTATGATTTGTATCACTGGTGTCATTTTAGGCTAAAACAGCTCACCATAGTAACAAAATAATAAATCTAGAAATATCGATCATCACATCATCGTACAGTCCTAGTCTACATTCAGGAGCTCTTACTGGTGTGTAGCAGTGCCTGTAGTAACTGCTTAGCTTCAGCTGCTAGCGTTAGCGTCCACAGAGGACCCTCAGTGCTAACACAGCAGCTCTACCTGCTTTAGAGAGCTGGTAAACACTAATACCGTGCACATCACACACTCTGGTATATTTCACATTACAGACTCACACACTGTTTAACTTTACTGGCACTGACACAGTAAATTCAGCCTGTCATGACTGAGTTATCTGTAAACTGAGCTACATCCACTCTAACTGGGGGAGAGTGATACACACGGTAAGTGTCCTGAAGCCCATTGTTTACTAATACTGAGTGGTTCTGTTCTTTATTCGGTAATCAGATTCGGAATCTCTGTATCCTAGAACCAGTACCAAACATTCTCAACCTTCTTCCCTCTCGAGAGCTTTACAAACTTCCCACTCTTCTTTCTTTATCGCGCTTTTTCCCCCCCAAAACCTTTTATTCTTCTTGTATCCACAAGAAATCGGCCAACATGGACGTGACCTTGGCCCCTAAACCCGGGTCGTGTTACACTCGGGTAAGGTTAGCTAAAAACCGAACACAGCCGCACCTCCCGGTACAAAGCCGCAAGTTTACTTCGGACGGTCGAAGCTGTTGTGTTGTTTTATTTTTTAGGTTCATAAAGTTAGGATAATATTACTGAACACTTTCAGGATATCTGTTTACTCAGATGGGAGTGTTCATATGTCCGGCTGTAGTTTGGGCTGTGGACCGACTTCGAGGTGAAGAAGCTGTGCGCATGCGCAGTTGCTCCTTTAGCCGCGGAGCCGAGAGAGCGCTGAGACGTGATCGGCCATAAATCTCCTAGTTCTGTGTTAGCAGTTCAGCATGAACTCGACTCAGTTCAGTACAGCAGCTGAACTGCAGACGGAGCACTGAGCACTGTTTTGAGCACTGCTATTTTTACCCTCCTGAACTTACTTGTACCACAGTGTACAGTGTGTACGAGTGTACAACTACTGTGCCAAGAGGAAAACTGGAATATCTGGATCAGGAAAACCGACTATATGAAATGTGTTTTTAATCCAGGATGATTCAGTCTGTTCAGTGAACTGGTGGTGTTGTTGTTTACTTGTATTGTCTGTAATCCTACACTGCGTTTACATACCCACACTAGGAGTAAAGCAGGGGGTCAGCGCTCTGTATTGGGTGGTCTGAGATGGCTGAGTTTGATAATGTTCATGTGTGTGGTTTTGTGTCCTCAGCTGCAGTTCGCTAGTGAGCAGAGCGATGCTAACTGGACCTCAGCCAGTGCCAAAGACCTGGTCTTCCTCGTGCAGGTTTCCTGCCAGGTTAGTGGAAGCCCCCCTGACCCCCCAACTTCAACACAGGACAGGTTTTATTTTATGATGTCAAACATGTGAAATGATCAGGGGTGTATATGCATTGTGCTGCATAACCGAATTCTTATGGCCACTTTACATGGTGATTCTGAAGTGTAATGTCGTCATAAAGCCACTTTTTAAAAGCTTAGTTTGTTCTTCACCAGTTTGTTCTTTGTGGTTCTTCACCCAAAAGACCCAAAGATAAAACTTTGGTGCTCCTGATCTAGAACCATTTTGGAATATCAATGCACCCATCAGCCAACTCACACCTGTCTTTAGTTAATACAGTTTTAAAATAATTAAATATACTGTTATATATAATAAAGCTCTGTTCTGTCTCCTGATGAGTCACTGCACTGTTATTGTATTTTCTATAATGTATTAAATATGTGTTATTTAATAATCATTACACCCTTTTATTCTTAAATAGTGTGTTCTTTTAAATATGTTTTAATAACTTTAACACACTCTCCTGTTAATGTAGGTTTATGTAGGTATCTCATATCTGTCTCTCTTTTATGTTCCCAAGATCCTCTCTCTCTAGGTCTTATCTCTCTCCCTCTCTCTCTCTCTCTCTCTGTCTGTCTGTCTGTCTGTCTCTCTCTCTCTCTTTGGTGTAAAGGGTAAGACGTGGATGGTGCGCCGCTCGTATGAAGAGTTTCGGACACTGGATGCTCATCTGCACCAGTACATTCACGACCAGCGTTACTCCCACCTACTGCCTCTGCCCGCACTCCCCCAGATTGGGGACAAAGTGGAGGTGAGTGGGGATTGGTTCTGCTTCAGGTTGGCCACCTGTATGGATTCTGCTTAACACTAAAACAAAACATCTCTGTTATGAAGTATGAAGGTCAGTGTCCACTTATACAGGCCAGGTTATATATTATTAGTGGCTGGTTATATAGGCTGACTCCCTCTTGTTTTTATCTTAGTAAGAATGAGACGATGTCGTTCTGTTCACATGTGAGCACTAAGGATGGCACGATACAGTTTAACATGTAACAAGCTGTAATAGAATCTGGAGCTTGTAATTATTCATCTGTGTATACAGATTTCAAGTGACCTGCTTTACTGACTGAAATGACCTGCTTCAATTACACAAACTCAGTCTTACTCTCTCTCTCTCTCTCTCCCTCCCTCCCTCACTCTGTCAGATCGTCACCTCCATGCTTTCAGAGTACCTGAACCGTCTCTCCATGATTGTGGACAGTAAGCTGAACTGTGGGCCTGTGCTCACCTGGATGGAGGTGAGAGGAACCATATATCTGTATATAATGAGCTACACCTAATAGCTGTATGGTAGAAGCTGGGCTGTGCTCCAGGTGGGCTGAAGCAGTTTTTGATTACAGATGAAGTCACTTATTACACATGGTTTATAGGGGTTTAAGCAGCAGTAAGACTGCTCACACCAGCATTTAGTGAGTGCTCATCCTTACCTGAGTGTCTGAGTCAGATATCTTTCAGTAATCACTCATCCGCCACTGTGTAATTACGAACAGTCTGCATTAATAATAGTCCAGGTGTTCTAGTCCTTAGCTAGTCTATTTAACCTTTACCTAGCATAGCAGCAAACTAGTCAGGTTTGCTGTGGTATATCATTTACCATCATGTTTTATCACCAGATTTAGTGTTTTACTATGAAATGTCACCCTGTGACGTGATAAAGCAGCCTCGGTGGACTGTTCTGTCTGTATACTATGAGACAGTGGTGTACGGTCTTATCTGCAGTGGGCCGGTGTGGCTGCAGGTTTTCATTTCAATAGAGCAGGAGATCACATGATCAGTCTGAAGGATGAGGAGTTGGTTAATCAGGTAGAATCAGGTGAACTCCTGCTCGTTCAGAATGACAACCTGCAGCTACACTGACCCACCACGGGTAGGACCAGACACCCCTGCTGTAAGACAGAGGGCGTGTGTTTGTAATACCACAAGAAAGGTGGTCCGTCATAGATCAGCTCCTGAGAATCCACCTTTCTCAGCTGTGCTGATCTTATCTAGTATAGCTTGTGTGTATATAGAAAATATTAGGTAGTGAAATGACTCGACACGTATGACAGAAGTGGTACCACTTCCTTCCTTTCTATCTTTCTTCCTTCCTTTCTCTCATTTCTGTCATTTGTTGTGTTTTTCAGATTGACAGTGATGGAAACCAGTTTCTGCCAAAACAAGAGGCATCTTTAAATGTCCCTGCTATTGCAGCAGCTCATGTCATCAAGCGATACACTGCCCAAGCCAGCGACGAGATCTCCATTGAGGTACCTGTTGAAAACTTATCAGTTAGAGGAGCCAGCTTTGTGTCTCTACTTCTGTGGATTCTTACTGTTCTACATCATTTGAACGTGACAGCTGTCCTTACCATTGAGTAAAATCCTCTATAACTACTTAACATTAAACATCCAGCGGAGCTTTAAAGAAGAATAAGAGAGAAATATGCAGCTAAAAATATGATTACACTTGCCTGACACTTTTGTGGGTGTGGCTAATGAGCAGCTTCATTGGCAGCTCTTTGTCCAACATTTCAGGGAAAGAAAATCATTCTCAAGCACCCATGTGATGCTAAATAGACAACAAAATCTCGGACAAAATTATGTGCAGATGGATGGATGAATTATCGAAGCAGCGGATTAATAAGGAAACGAATGAGAGAATAGTGTTGGTGTATGAATTAACAAATGAGTGAGTGACAGACACCTATAGACAGGTGATCTTTTGGTTATGTGGAGTTAGCTTTAGCTTGCTAAGTTTCGTTGACTCTGAAATTGGTTTGACTGGGCGGGGCAAGAGACATCAGCCTTGTGACTGGTTAGGAAATGCGTATGCAAGCGTTACCCAGAATATGGAAAACACAGTAGATATTTATCAGGCTTTTACTGGATGTTCAGAAGATGTTGTACATGACTTGTATAAGACTTTGCACATGCATATTGTGGCCCAGAGAAACCAGATTAACTTAATTAGAACAGTGTTAGTTTTCCTGAGACCGGGAGTCCATCCTGCTTCCCTAGTCGTATGTATTGACAGTTGAATGTGGAGCTTGCTGTAAAGCTGACCTTAACAAACGCACAGCTAGACGAAATGCATACACAGAGCTGATGATGCCACTCTTTGGTTTGTATGGTCTGAATTATCATCTGCTTGTTCTTTGTTGTATCTGAAGGTTGGTGATATTCTGTCTGTGATTGATATGCCACCCAAAGAGGAGACCACCTGGTGGAGAGGAAAACACGGTTTCCAAGTACCAGCTCTAGCACACAACCCCTTACTTCAGCACTCGTTTAGGATTCTCACAGACCAACACATATCTTAGAAGAAGAGGTCTATTCACTCTGGGAATTTTTCGGAAGAAAAAAACGGATGCATTTTTAACATAGTGGTCTTATCTCTTAATAACACATTCATAAATCCACAATGTCTGTATTTCCCACCAAAATTAAATATTTAACTATCTGTTTTGTACATGTCTACTCTTATCCTTTAACACCAGAGAATCATTGTATCCTGGTGAGGAACTGTTGGAAAACTGATTCAGGGTTGGTTGTTGGAGTTGAATGATGTATTTGTATAATGTAGTGGTCCTCAAACAGATCTTCAGGGACCACCAGATGGTCCACATTTTTTGCTGTACAGTAATATGTTTTGTAGGTTAGGTGGTTAAAAATCTGGGCTGTCTGGGGATCCCAGGGGACTGGTTCAAAAACCACTGGCATAATGCATGCTGGGTATTGTAGTGAGAAAACACAGAAGGACAGAAACACAAAAGGACAATGCAAAATTCAGTCAATTCTGTCAAACCTATGAGGCTCAGAGACTCCAAAATACTACACAACAAATATCAGTTATCACATTAGCTGCTCGGTTTAGGCCAGAATGCCAGTTTTAACATTGTTGTGTAACTCCTGTGAATGATTTTTGCTTGTTGGATAATAAACCCTATTGGTAGTTTCGAGGCTCATTTGCATATTAAAGCTTTCTGTAAAATCAGTAATGCTAAAGGAATAAGAATAACTGTAAGCAAACTCTATTATTCATCCCTTATTATGACCCATGTTGGTTCATCTGGACGAATGGTTTCCTTGAGCGAGATCAATCCTAAGCTTGACCATTGTTGTTTCTCCACAGGTTGGCTTCTTCCCCAGTGAGTGTGTGGAGCTGATCAGTCAGGATCAGTCCCAGTCGCTTAGCGTTCCTGCTGCTAAACTCGGTAAGCTCTGCTAAGCTCTCTTCACAGAGAGTTTGTTGTATGAAGTGGTTATGAATATGTTTCCTGATGACTGAGACATTGTCTCTGATGGTACTTTGACCTTTGGTGTAAAAGGCAGTGTAGTCCCTATTTTACCATTAATCAAATATAAAACTCAATAGATACATGAAGGTTTGCTGGCTGTTGGAATAGTTTTGCTGATTTTAGGATTTTTAGAGACCTTGAGTCAAGTTCCCTCCTTTTGTGTCATTGCATCCTGGAGAGGAAATGGAGAGCCTGTTTTCAGCCTGTCATTTTTTCATCTTACCTCCTTTGTGCCCCCCTGTGGCAGTTTCCAAGAAGCACAGCAAGCTGAGAACCTTCCTGCGCATGCTTAAGTCCAGATCCAGGCGGCAGAGAGGCGCTCTGAAGGAGCCAGTCTTCGGCTGTGACCTGGGAGAACACCTCCTCAGCTCTGGGCAGGACGGTACTGAAACACAAGCACAGTTAAAGTTATATATGAAGTAAAACGCTATAGAAAAGATTCTGATGCCCATAAAAAAGTATAAAGTATATATATGTTGGTTGGTTTAGTTCCCCAGGTGCTAAAGAGCTGCGCTGAGTTCATAGAGAAACACGGAGTTGTGGATGGCATCTACAGACATTCTGGAGTTTCCTCCAACATCCAGAAGCTTAGGTAAGTCTGCTCTCTCTGAATGCACAGACACAATTAGCAGAGGCAGCACTGGGCTAAATGAGTGAGAGTGTATAACTGGTTGTGTTACTGGAAACACCAGCAGTGAATGAAAGCTACTGATCAGTGACTGTAATGCTGACTGGCTTTGACGTGTGAAATGTGTCATGTCACTCTGTCCTACCTGTAGGCACGAGTTTGACAGTGAGAATGTTCCAGACCTGACTGAAGACGTGTACATGCAGGGCATTCACTGTGTAGGCTCTCTTTGCAAGCAGTACTTCAGAGAGCTGCCCAATCCGCTCCTCACGTACCAGCTCTATGACAAGTTTGCTGTAGGTTTTTAGACACTTGTTCCTTTACCAGGTTCATCAGTCTCTGATCTTCACTGTTGATTAGTCGTAGATGCAGTGCTTGTATTGTGAGCATATTAAATCAATAGTATGGCAGGAAATCCAGTTTAATACCCAGTGAAATGACTTTAATGTCAGTGGAATTCACACTGAAGAGTCATGTTTGTGTTTAAGCAGCCATAATGTTGTTTTAAGAACTGACTGTATTGGATTTGACATGTTGAGCTTTGAGTTGTAGCTTGTTCTAGGCATGTATATGTATTTGTAAGTGTACACGTGTTTTGTAGGATTGTATGGGGGAGATGACTGAGGACGAGCGCATGGTGAAAATGCATGATGTCATCCAGCAGCTACCTCCTCCCCACTACAGGTACTCACAGTTCAGATCTGAAGCCGTAAGAAACGATCCATTCAGTTTATTAAAGGGGAATAAATTAAATTAAATCTAAATTAAACCGTTACAATGTGAACAAAGTCATTCAAATCAGTTTTACCTGAAATACGCCTCTCTAGAAAAACCTGACTTCTAAGAATTGTTCACAGAGGCGATGATGGGAACCAGGAGTCCAAAGCTTCAGATGCCTCTAAAAGCTTCCACACCACCCATTACATAAATGGTCCACTTCCTGAGACGTTGTTTTATGATAGCTGTGAGAAGACTGTGGTCTTGATTTATTGTTAATGTATTCATGGCAGAGGTACGAAGAGCTTGTTGCAAATCAAATCAGCACTCTTTTATTATTAAATGCATTATATATAAAACATGTATATAACTATATGTACACTGTCACCACAACCCCTGGTTCCTTTTGCTAGTAGGTCAATACATATCTGTACAGTACTGCACCATAACAGTCTGAATAATCCTCTTTACTTTTCTAGGACTGAATTATGCAGAAAGTGTGAAAGTCAGTTCCTCTTTAATGATCATGCTGGTAATGATGATTCCTATGCATGTCTTTCTCAGGACACTGGAGTACCTCACAAGACACCTAGCCCGGCTAGCCACCAAGAGCGACAAGACCAACATGCACATTAGTAACCTGGCCATTGTCTGGGCCCCAAACCTGCTCAGGTGACCATTTCTCTGCTTCTGCATGCTTAAGACAGGTTTCCTACAGATCAGGACTCGTACTGGGATACATTTCAGTACTGTGATGATGAAATTAGGGTTCCTTTGGTTCTTCCTGGGAAGTTAAACTTCTGGTGTTAAGCCAGCCTGGCCTTGTGATGTTAGGTCTTACTTCTGGAGGGCAGTGACTAGCCATGGGATTAACAGAGCCACTTAAAACCCAAGTCTGAATAATATTTTGAACCTTCGTTTTCAAGGCTGTTAGTTGATTCATTTTATTTCTCCATTTTAATAAAGAACAAAACTCTGGAGCTCAGGAATCTGAGCAGTCACTTGTAGTAAACCCTGTGTTTTATGTCCACTCTGTTTGACGTAGCATCACTAGAACCTGTGGTGTTTCATCACTGGAAATGTTTCTGTCTTGTTTTAGTCGTATGGTGTTGACTTTTCATATCTCTTACCGCCTCAGTCTTCTAAACTCACATCAGAAACTAAACGCTGCTCAGAGCCGTTAGTTTAATTCACTTGACAGTGCAACTCCATTTAAAGAGCCCGAGTCATTTCCTGGAGAGTGTGATCATTTCAGATCTGCATTCAAACTACTGTTACTGGGGGAGTACCAGGTTATTCAGTGCACAGTTATTACTGTCATATGTGCAGGAGCTACAGACACTGACGGCTGATTTTGTGATGTTTCATAAAGCTGGTTGTTAGAATGATGATATGAGAAGTGGTTCTATACTGTATAAATCTGTGGGAATCCAAAAAGTACATGTTTAATGAATGTGAAATTTAATCAAAGACAGAGACGCTGAGGTGTCCCTTTGTTGTGTGGCACAGGTCTAAGGAGGCCGAGGCAGTGGGTCTTAGTACAGCTGACTCACTTAAGGAGGTGCGCATCCAGACTGCAGTGGTGGAGTTCCTGCTCACCAACGTGGATGTGCTGTTCAGTGACTCCTTCACATCAGTGGGCCGTTTCGGCACAGGTACATCTTGGTCTTCAGTAATCCCAGCAGATGGTTTTCATTATGGCCAAGTATGTGTTCGATCCAGGAGCTCATATTATAGGGTTTCTTTAGACAGGAAGATCAAACGACAGTCCATATGAACGTCCACCACCATTCCCTGCACAGTGGTTATTTACACAATCCTACTGTGTTTGCCCTTCCATAGTCAGCATACGCATCTGTGACGGCTATCAGTGTGTATATCCGAGCTAACACAGCTGCAGTTTAACTATACAGATCAGATTCTTTTGCTGTATCTTCCAATGTGGAAACACGTCCAATTTGACCTGCTCTGTGAACAAACCCAGCGTGGCTGGAATGTGATTTGAAAGAATAGAGCTTTATGGTTACGCTTAGTTAACCATCCATGCAGACTCACCAGGCATATTCACTCGCTCTGTTCAACAGCTGTACTGATGTATGTCCTGAGCCGTTACATCTACAGATGTGCCACCTTGCTTTCCCCTCAATTGCTGTGTCCCTCTCTCACTCTCTCTCCTTTCCATCTCTGCAGCTCGCCAGGCCCTCACCAAATTCGTGTCCGCTCGACTGCTGTCTATGGAGGAGACACGGGCACGCTCCCAGGCCCCTCTGCTCCTGCAGGGATCTCCCCATGCCCTCCCCATGGATCGGTTTAATAGTCTCTCTGAAGTCAGGTGGGTTTTTTGGATCATAATAAGCCGTGCGTGCACTACACACGAACCACTGGGGCTGAGCTGTCACTGGTAGTGTGATGAGGACTGTTTAAGGAAATAAAGTCTATATTTTATATTCACTCACTCACTCGCCCACTTACTCACTCACTCACACACTATCCATTAGTTATTAATTTTCTAATATAGCTTGTGGTTATTTGTAAGTGTGCACAGTTGAATAACAGTTTTGACGTTGGGGTGTCTGTTCCCTCATGTAGGAGAAAAAGAGACCTGAAGGTGCAGAAGGCGGCTGGAGGGAGGTGGAAGAAGTTTATAACGTCCCTCCACCTTATTAAATAAATTTATGTTCTATCTTTGTTGTTGTATATGGTTGCATGTGTGGTCGTTTCCTTTACCCTACTTTCACGCAGATCTTCCCCCATACTTACTGAAACACATAAATACAGACTCTCTGCTGACGGAGAAGCAGCACCCTCCTAATGTCTGTTGTAGTGGCCCCAGGTCAGAGTAGTAATCTTTAGCACCATTTACATTTACATTTACATTTACTTTTAAGGCATTTAGCAGACGCTCTTATCCAGAGCGACAGTTCAGGATCCATTTAATGGAGGCTACATGAGCATTCTTGAGAGCTAGCTACAATGCTGTCACATAAACACACTAACATGAATGCTAACATACTAGATTCAAATTTCAGACATTTTACAGCTTTGTAGCTCATCAAATAAACTAACATGTGTTTCCATCACAAAGACATTAGAACGTAAAATATCAAGATTAGAACCTAGGATGGCAAACCTACAGGCATATGTGGACCAAGATTCACCGAGAGGAAAACTGCAACTGCACTGCTGGATAGGCAACTAACAACTAAGCCCAAGTCATGTATAATACTAGGCAAGGCCAGTAGAGGGCACTACAGTGAAGGTGCGGAAGGTGGCTGGAAGGATCTGGAAGACGTTCTTTGCATCTTTATTCCAGCCTTCAACCTCTCACTCAGATATTGGTGATGTTGGTGGTCAGTCAGACATGGTTTGGAGGAGGCCTCGTCTGAAGCTGTTTAACATCCATCTACCTCATTAAATAGAGCATGTTCTGTTTATTGTTGTATATGGTTGTATGGGTGGTCCTTTCCTTTACCCTACTTTCACTCAGATCTTCCCCCATACTTACTGAAACACATAAATACAGACTCTCTGCTGACAGAGAAGCAGCACCATCCTAATGTCTGTTGTAGTGGCCCCAGGTCAAAGTAAGTAATCTGTACCACCATTTAATGGATCCAGAACTGTCCCACTAAACCCGTCCCTGTCTGTTTAATGGATATATGGTCGGTAGTGCTTGCTCTAGGCCACATTGATGTTCAACCACTCTCTAATTATGGATGCCTTCTCTGGAGTTTTACTTGTCGTTTCAGGTCCACAGATTTTTAAGAGAGTTCAAATCTGGGGATGTTGCGGGGCAGTCCAGATGTGTGTATGCTCCTGAATGTTTATCATGTCAATCAGATACACTTGCAGCTCAATATACAGGGGTGGGAATGTCATGTTCCTTGATGAAAATGATAAGCAAGAGGCAAACCAGTTGGCAGTAGCTCACTGTAGGCACTGTGGTTCAAATTTACTGCCATCTCAACCATAGAACCCCTAATGAAAACACTCCCACAACATCACAGAGGTGACACATTCTTTGTATGGTGAGCTCATATATATGTTTATGTTAATGTATTAAAATTAAAACTGTAAAATATATGTACACAAGTGTGCACACCCTTTGATATGACACCCAAAAATGAGCTGAGGGCATTCTGTTTCCACTGATACTGCCTGATACTTTCAATTGATTGCATATGACTGGGGATTACCAACACCTGCCTATATACGGCCCCACAGTTGACAGTGCATGTCAGAGCAAACTCCAAGCCACTCACTCAAAGGAATTATCTGCAGACCTAGGAGTGTGTAAAGGCACAGATCTGGAGAAGGGGACAGAAAGACTGCTGCTGTTTTACAGGTCCCAAAGAGAACAGTGGTCACCATGCTTTGTAAATGGAGGAAGTTTAGAACCAATAAGAATCTTTTTAGACCTGTCCGTCCGGCCAAACTGTGCACTCCGGGAAGATGGGTCTTGGCCAGGGAGGTGTGGAGTTGGGAGGATCAGAAGATTACCCCTCCAGGCACCACACCACAAATCATTCCTTTATGTTGGAGGCAGCCAGACGGAAGCCACTTGTTCTGTCCTCACTGGAAAAGGAACTGGCTGGAGCTATCAAGTTAGACAGAAAGTGTACAAAGCGTATTAGGTTTAAACTCAAGGTCTCCTTTATTCTTTGTTTTGTTTTACTTATTTGAGTTTTTCCTTTCTTTTTTCTCTTTCATTTTGTAAAGCTGAAATAAACGTATGATGATACATCAGTTTCTTAATCATCACATATACTTCGTCTCAGCTCCTTCCAAGAATATTACACTAGCTTCTACCAACATATCAACATGAACCGATTACCTCAGCGGTAACACTGTGTAGCTCAGACTACATTAGCATTCTTGAGAGCTAGCTACATTGCTGCCACTTAAACACGCTAGCATAAATGCTAACATACTAGACTTAAACTTCACACATTTTACAGCTTTGTAGCTCATCAAATAAACTAACGTGTTTCCATCACAAAGACATTAGAACATAAAATATCAAGATTAGAACCTAGGATGGCAAACCTACAGGCATATGTGGACCAAGATTCACCGAGAGGAAAACTGCAACTGCACTGTTGGATAGGCAACTAACCCCAAGTCATGTATAATACTAGGTAAGGCCAGTAGAGGGCACTACACTATAGAAACTACCTCAGGTTTCCTGTAAAGGTACACCAGAACAACACTCCTTAGTAAAAGGTACATGACAGCCCACTTGGAGTTTGCCAAATGACACCTAGAGGACTCTTAAACCCTTAGAAAAAAAGATTCTCTGATGTAATGAAACCAAAATAAAACGTCTGGAGGAAACCTGGCACTGCTTATTATCTGACTAATGCCATTGTAACCCAGTTATGAATATTTATTGCTAGAACTTACAGTGTGAAAAAATATCCCTATTTGGATAAAACTTCAAAATGAACTTTCAATATAATTATAGAATTGCTGCTAGGATTCATAAATAAGTAAATAAAAAACTTACCGTTTTCATTGTAGCGCAGTTGATCTTTTATTTTTGAAAAACGTGAACCAACCGTATACAAGCTTCTCCTGTCTACTGTCGTGTATATGCAGCGCTGCGAGCTTCTACTTCCTCTTTCCCGTTGGTCGTTTAGAGTGAAGGCGAAGCTGTGAACCTACAAATGACACAAAATAACGTTTTATATAAACCCCAAGTAGTTTATTGAAGCGTTATACGTCTACAAGAAGAAGATTTTTTCTTTGTACTCACCAATGGAAGAGCTTTGGTAAGAGAAGTTAAAAAGCTAATGCAGACACGGACAAATCCACCAGTTAGCTTGATAAAGAGAATGGAGAGCATGTTGAATCTGTTGAATGTGATGTTTGTTCTTGACCTTTAGACTTCTGTGATGCAGTGTAAAGCATTGGTATGTTTTGTAATATTTTTGTAATACTTTGGAAGATGTATGATGTTGTTTTCATTGATTGTTCGGTTGAACGCATTTCATGAGAAAATGGCGGCACCGCGTTGTTACTGTGCCAACAGAATGATGCAATGGCTGAAGCTTTTACACCTGACGTCCACAGGAGGGCGCCTTTCGCCCATTTAAAGCTGTTTCAAGCGGGT